>PVJI01011232.1:0-56932 GCA_004026765.1 Micronycteris hirsuta
ACCAACCAGGGCTAATATTTATTATATTCCTTTATCCCATCCATAAAGTTTCTTAAATTCACCCCCCCAAAAAATAGTCTTATTTCATAAAAGCCTGATTTTTGTTTTAGGGAGGGAGCCTAGATTGCATTGTTTAAGAGAATAGCATATTTATTGATATGTTTGCTAGGGTAGAGGTGGGGGCATTTTTTCTAATGAAAGAGAGAAAACAAACTTACTCAAATACAACCTTTGTCTTGAGCACTTCAAAATGTGATAGTGGCTGTCTGCGGTTTCGTTCTGTTTCTAATGGAATGCCATTGGTGATTTAAAATCAATTACTTTTCTTCTATTATGTGAAGGTCAGGGAAGAGCTGTGTGTTACCAACAGGATGTAACAGTATCCTGAATATTTTCCCTCATTTTAAGTCTATTTCAACTTAATGCTTTTAAGTACTTTTGGTGTACTTATACTCAATATTCTTTATGATATTTGTACATTGGAGTTTCTTGGAAGAAGCCAAAAGGTTTATTAACTCCTTCCTTCTACTTACTTCCTTTCTCCTACCTAATAGATAATCAGTCTTTAGGAATATTTCATTGCCATTTAAAAACCAAACAAATATCTTTTCACCAGATTTGAAATCAAGAAAAAACTAAAAACAGCCAAAAAGAAAGAAAAGAAAGAAAAAAAGAAAAAGCAAGAAGAAGAACAGGAAAAGAAAAAGCTGACACAGATTCAGGAATCTCAGGTAGGAGATTTGATGGATGTCATCATCCTAAGAGTAAAATCTCTGCTTTGAGTGTGTGTGTATATATAAAAGACAGGTCTATATTAATCAGCAAATAGTAGCTATGATCTAGGGTGCCCTTCCTGAAAGTGCTTATTACTTCTTTAATTCTTAAGCTTTCTGCTCTTTCGGCAGGTAAGCAAGGGATTGGTTTTACTTCTCTATCCTCTTTGTCCACAAGAGGATGCTCTCTTCCCTTAAGCAACTTTCAGTTTCTGCAGCCGATACAGATTTATAGTGAAGAACTGAGTGATTGTTGGGTACGGAAAATTTATCAGCACTTGGTAAATAGAGACATCCTACGTATCTTTCCCTTCCCAGGTAACATCCCACAACAAGGAACGGCGTTCCAAACGGGATGAGAAACTAGATAAGAAATCTCAAGCCATGGAGGAGCTAAAAGCAGAGAGAGAAAAACGGAAGAACAGAACAGGTAAGTGAGGAAAATATAATGCTGCTTTGTATCTTTGATCGCATATATGATTTGACTTCCTTGTCCCCATTTTCATTTTTCCCATTTCTCAGTTCTTTATTATGGGAAATTCCAAACACATACAGAGTATAGTGTAATGAACCTCCATGAATCCATCATCATCCAGCCTCAACAGTCAATGCATGGCCAGTCGTTTTGTCTTGTTTTGTTTTGTTTTGCAGAAGTTACAATAAAAATCTTTATTTAGACCCTAGCTGGTGTGGCTTGGCTGGTTGGAGCATCTACCAAAGGTCATGGGTTCGATTCCTGGTCAGGGCACATGCCTGGGTTGTGGGTTTGGTGCCTGGTTGGGCATGTATGGGAGCACCCGATCGATGTTTCTCTCTCTTCCCCTTCCTATCTCTCTGGAATTAAAAAAAAAAAAGTAGAAGGAAGTTTGGGTTTTTTTTTTTTTAATTTTTTAAAATCTTTTTTTAGGTTTGGTCAGTACAGATAAGATATACTAGAGTCACAGCGCAATATGCATTAACAGGGTACAACGGTTCATAAAAACTGAGTAACTACGCACAGATTGCTTAAACGTTCCATCACTAAAGAGAAAATGCACATGCCCTGGCTGGCGTAGCTCAGTGGATTGAGCGCGGGCTGGGAACCAAAGGGTCCCGGTTCGATTCCCAGTCAGGGCACATGCCTGGGTTGCAGGCCAGGTCCCCAGTGAGGGCCATGTGAGAGGCAACCATACATTGCTGTTTCTGTCCCTCTCTGTCTCCCTCCCTTCCCCTCTCTCTAAAAATAAATAAATAAAATCTTAAAAAATAAAGAGAAAATGCACAGATATACAGTGGAAAAAACTAACGTTGAAACTACTGTGGGACTCTATCAATAAGTCAGACTTCTAGTGATAAAACCACTGTGCCGGGCAAACTTGGCAGTTCTACTCTAACAGGTCCGAATGGTGCAGAAGAGTAACAGCAGCGCATGGCCAGTCTGTCAGAGCTGCACTCCCTCCTCCGTCCCGTTGGCTTGAAGTAAATCCCAACGTCATTGTGTTTCAACCATAATTACTTCAGTGTGTTGAAAAGATAAGGGCTCTTGTTTTAAATATAACTGTAATATCAGTACCTTACCTAAAAATGGTAACAACAAATCCCTTAATATTATATTCCTTTATCCAAATACCTAGTCAGTGTTCAAATTTCTGTAGTTGTTTTGTAATTAAAATACTCTATTTGATAATTTGAATAAGGATGGTATGTAAAATCCAGATATTGTGATTTGTTTATATATCCCCAGAGTCACTTAATCTATAGGTTTTCCTGTCCATCTCTCTTTTTTAGCCCCTTCCAGTTTATTTGTTGAAGAAACCAGGTCATTTACCCTTAGTTTCTCGCAGATACTGAGTACATCACATTGATAGTGTTGAATGTATACTTCTAGTCCCATGGAATGCCTGTAATTTATAGTTGGAGCTAGAGAATCAGGCAGATTTGGATTTGTTCTATTTCTGTTTTGGTTTTGGGAGGAAGGCTAAGTTTTAGGTATTGGTATATTCTTTTTTTTTTTTTAGATTTTATTTATTTTACTTTTAGAGAGAGGGGAAGGGAAGGAGAAAGAGAGGGAGAGAAACATCAGTGTGTGGGAGAAACATCAGTCTGTTGCCTTTCACATGCCCCCAACTGGGGACCTGACCTGCAACCCAGGCATCTGCCCTGACTGGGAATTGAACCTGTGACCTTTCAGTTCACAGGCTGGCACTCAACCTACTGAGCCACACCAGCCAGGGCAGGTATTCGTATATTCTATCAGAAGACCCAGGATGTCAGCTTGTCTCTCATTTTGTGATTATTACCAGCTCTCACTTAATTTTTACCATAATAATGTGAAATAACAAATTGCCCCCAACTTAGATAAACAGTCATTTGTTCTTACTCGTGCATCTGCAGTTCAGCTAGGAGTTGCCTAATTACAGGTTTAGCTGGGATTGTCCCCAAGGTTCAGGGTAGAACCAGGTCTGTTCCACCTATCTTCCTCCCACTTCAGACCAGTATAGCTAAGGCACGTTCTTTTCATGGCGACGGCAAAAGTATAATAAGGGCAAGCAGAAGCAAGAGAAGCGTCTTATGGCCTAGACTTGGAACGGGCAGTGTCAGATGTGTGCACATTCCATTGATCAAAGCAAGTCACGTGACCAAGCCCAACATTAATGGCTGGGAGGAACCACTGAGTCACGTGGCAAAGAGCATGAGCACAGAGGAGGGCGACAAGCTGGAAATGATATGTTCTGTCGAAACAGCCATTGATAAGTATTGCCTAGTTCATTTAATTTATTATGAGTTGCAAAAAGGTGATAATGTTCTGATCTATTATTCTTTCTTCATTTATTTTCTGATCTATTTTTATAAACAGAAACTTCTCATCAGCTATTTAGTTACCAACAGGTACTATTTTTTATAGGAAAGGCAGAATAATGCTTGATTTTTTATTTATTTATTTATTTTTTTGCTATACTAGTTTTCAGAAGATTGAGATAGTTCCTTAACAACTTCCAAAGGTGACCAATGAAGTTTGTTTGTTTATTTTGAATTAACCCTGTGAACTTGTGGATTTTAAGATACTTTATGCATTTTAATCCATTAAAGTTGTTATTATTATTATCATTACTAGTTGTAGCCCCAGGCCTTTTGATGTGAGACCCCAGTAGTGTTTAATAGCTTTCTTGCTTTCTGGATTTGGAGTCAGCCACTCCTCTAAGGAACCCGGGTTTCTTTTTCCTGAGACATTGTATTTAGACAGCACACTCTAGGCCCAGCGAGTGCTCATGCTACTGGGCTGGCCGTTATGTCTAAGGCTTTTCAGTGTACAGAGCTGGGGTTTTTTGTTTTTTTGTTTGTTTTTGTTTTTAACAGGGACATACATTATGCATGTCTTTTTTTTCTTAAAGATTGTATTTATTTATTTTTAGACAGAAGGGAAGGGAGGGAGAAAGAGAGGGAGAGAAACATCAGTGTGTGCTTTCATCTCATGTGGCCCTTCTGGGGACCTGGCCTGCAACCCAGGCATGTGCCCTGACTGGGAATCGAACCGGCGACCCTTTGGTTCACAGCCCGCGCTCAATCCACTGAGCTACACCAGCCAGGGCAGAGCTGGGGTTTTTTAAGGAATAATTTACTTTTCAGTTACAGTTGGTGTACAACATTGTACTAGTGTCAGGTGCACAAGCCAGTGATTAGACACCCATACGACATACAGGGTGTCACCTCGGTAAACGCAGTGCCCGTCTCACAGCATAGCCGTTGCAGTGTCATCAGCTGCGCTCCCTGTGCGGCACTTTATGCCACACAACCGTTCCGTAACTGCCAGTTTGTATAGTACTTCTTAATCCCTTCACCTTTTTCAGCCGTTCCCCAAACCCTCTTCCATCTGGCAGCTGTCAAAATGTTCTTTGTATCATCGAGTCTTCTGGTCTGTTTGTTCATTTATTTTGTTTTTTAGATTCCACATAGAAGTGAAATCCTATGTCTTTCTCTGACTTCCTACACTCAGTGCAGTACCTTCTAGGTCCATCTGTGTTGTTGCAGATGGCAAGATTTCATTCTTTTTTTATGGCTGAATCATATTTCATTGTATATATGCACCACTTTTTTTCCCGTTCATCTATGGATGGACACTTAGGTTGCTTTTATATCTTGGCTATTGTAAATAATGCTTCAATGAGTATATGGATGCATATGTCTTTTCAATTTAGTGTTTTGGGTTTCTCAGACAAATACCCAGAGGTCAAGTTGCTGGATCCTTCATTATTACTTGTTAAGCCTTTTTTTGAAGTCTGTTTTGTCTGGTGTAAGTATTCCTACACCAGTTTTTTTGTTTGTTTGTTTGTTTCCATTATCAACAAATACCTTTTTTGCCAATGTGGCTCAGTCGGTTGGAGCGTAAGATCGCGGGTTCGATCCTGGTCAAGGCATATGCCTCAGTTGCAGATTCAAGATGCAACTGATGGATGTTTCTCTCTCACATCAGTGTTTCTCTCCCTCCCTTCCCCTCTCTCTAAAATCAATAAGCATGTCCTCAGGTGAGGATAAAAAAAGAAAAAGAAATACCTTTTTTCATCTCTTTCCTTTCAGTTGGTGTGTGCCTTATGATCTGAAGTGAGTCTCTTATAAACAGCACATGTAAGAGTCCTGTTTTCTTATCCATTTTGATAGATATGCATTTCTTACCATTTTATTTCTTTTATCTTTTCATCTTAAAGAATAACCTTTATCAGTCCTTGTAATACTTGTTTCATGGTGTTGAACTCTTTAGCTTTTCTTATCTGGGAAGTTGTTTATCTGTTCTTGAATTCTAAATGACAGCTTTGCTGGGCAGAGTAATCTTGGTCGTAGGTTTTTGCTTTTCATCACTTTGAATGTTTCTTACCTGTCCCTTCTGACCTGCAAAGTTTCTGTTGAGAAATCAGCCAACAATCTTATGGGAGCTCCCTTATAGGTAACTAACTGCTTTTCTCTTGATGTTTTAAGATTCTCTCTTTGTCTTTAATCTTTGGCGTTTTAATTATGATGTGTCTTAGTGTGGACCTCTTGAATTTGTCTTGTTTTGGACTCTCTGTGTTTCCTGGACTTGTATGTCTATTTTCTTCTTTAGATTAGGGAAGTTTTCCATTGTTATATGTTCAAATAGGTTTTCAATTCCTTTTTCTCTTCTTCCGGTGCCTCCATGAGGCGAATGTTGATATGCTTGAAGTTGTCCCAGAGGCTCCTTAGCTATCCTCATTTTTTTCTTCTTGCTGTTCTGTCTGGGTGTTTTCTGCCTGCTTATTTTCCAGATCACTGATCTGATCCTCTGCTTCATGGACTCTACTGTTGCTTCCCTATGATGTATTCTTCATTTCAGTTTTTGTGTTCATCATTTCTGACTGGTTCTTTTTTATATTTTCTATCACCTTTTTTTTTTTAATCTCTTTGTTGAAGTTCTCACAGAGTTCATCAACTCTTCCCCTAAGTTCATTGAGCATCCTTATAACCAGTGTTTTGAACTCTGCATCTGGTAGATAGCTTGTCTCCGTTTTACATTACTTCTTTTTCTGGAGTTTTGATCTGTTCTTTCATTTGAGCCATGTTTCTTTGTCTCCTCATTTTGGGAGTTTCCCTGTGTTTCTTTCTATGTATTAGGTAGAGCTGCTAAATCTCCCAGTCTTGATAGTGTGGCCTAATGTAGTAGGTGTCCTGTAGGGTCCAGTGGCACAGCCTCCCTATCACCCAAGGGCACTCGAGGTGCGCCCTTCGTGTGGGCTGAGTACACCCTCCTCGTGTTGTTGAGCCTTGATTGCTGTTGGCAGATCAGTGGAAGGGATTTACCCAAGCCAGTCAGCTGCAAGGATTGGCTGTGACCACTGACCACCAACCTCTGCCCTCCATGGAGGATCAGCTGCTCAGGGGCAGGGTGGTGGTGCTCTGACATGGTCTGTAGCTGTCCACTGGGTGCATTGGCCCTGGGGTTTCCTGGGTGGTGCAGGCCAAGGTCAGCTCCCACCAGTATTTCACCCAGGTCACCTGCCTGAGCTGTAGAGCAATCTGAGATGGCTGTTACTGGTGCTGGGCTTGGACATTTCCAGGTGAAGCCAAGCTGTGACTCTAATCTGGCTGCTGGTAGGGTTCACTGAAGCCAGCTGTTGCTTGTTTGATATGATTTAGGATCCAAGACGGAGCTATTCTTATGGAAAAGCAGCTTGGGTGGGCCCATAAGTTGGGTGGGGTAGAGCCTCTGGGGATCTCCAAGGTGGGCCACACAGTGTTAGCCAGGTTGATGGAGTCTCAGATATGGCATCAGCCTACAGGCTCTTTGCAGGGAAGTCTCAGCAGAGGGACAATGGCTTCAGTCTCTCCCTGTGTACCCCTGGTGCCCTTTATGCTGCCACCCAGGTGCTGGAGCTCAGAGGGAGTAAGTCTGTGTAGGTGAGATGGTGTGTGGGTTCCCCAAGAGGAACTAACTGCTTAGGGCTCCAGCAGCCTCCTTCACCAACTCAATCTCTGCTGGGTTTTGTAGCCAGAAGTTGTGGGGACTTATCTTCCTGGCACTGGAGCCCTGGTTTGGGGCCTGGTGTGCGTCTGGGGCTCCTCACTCCTGAGATATCCCTCCCGAATTTTTGTCCACATATGTGTGGGGCCAGCTCGTTCAACGTCCGCGTCCCTCCCGCCAGTCTGGATGGATGTGGTTTCTTCAATTCCGTCGTTGTCAGACTTCCCTTCAGCTCGATTTCTGACGTTCCTGAGAGATGGTGGTTCTGTATTTTAGTGTAATTTTGATGTGGTTGTGCGAGGAGGCAAGCCACATCTGCCTACATAACCATCTTGACTGGAAGCCTCAGAACTATTTTTTTTTTAAATACTGTTGTTTCCCTATTGAATGGTCTTCACACCCTTGTAAAAAATCATTTGACCAGCCCTGGCTGGTGTAGCTCAGTGGATTGAGCGCGGGCTGGGAGCCAGAGGGTCCTGGTTCGATTCCCAGTCAGGGCACATGCCTGGGTTGTGGGCCAGGTCCCCATGAGGGCCATGTGAGAGGCAAACATACATTGCTGTTTCTCTCCCTGTCTCCCTCCCTTCCCCTCTCTCTAAAAATAAATAAAATCTTTAAAAAAAAAAAATCATTTGACCATATATGCAAAGGTTTATTTCTGGGCTTTCTATTCTGTTTGTCTATATGTACATCTTTTGAAAGGGTATGTTTTCAAGTCACTTGTCATAGTTCTTATTTGTGTGGTTATGCCATCAAATGAATATTTTGCTTCATTTTGATTGTAATGTATCGATTTGACTTTTTATTATTTTGTTTTATAATTATATAACATACAAGGTTCCAAAGTCAAATCTATTAAACAAGGTATACTCAAAAAAGTTTAGCACTATACCTTTTTATTTCACTCCTTGCTTTCTTCCCATACTGGTGACCACTTAAAAATTTTTTTATATTCTTTTTTTCCTAAACCAAAGGACACAGATTCACCTCCTATCTTAGATTAATAGTAGCACACTATACACACTTTTCTCTATCTTGGTTTTTTTTTTTTTTTTTTGCTTAACAGTGTATCCTAGAAATCACTCCTTGATTTTTATGTTGAACAGCAGCTGATAAACTACCTTTCTATAAGTAAAATTTTATTAGAATACAGTGATGTCTGTATATCTCATAACTGTCTATAGCTGCTTTCTTTCTTTTTTTAATTGATTTGAGAGAGGGGGAGAGAAAAACATAAATTTTGTTGTTCCACTTAGCTGGTTGTTCATTGGTTGTTTCTGATATGGGCCCTGACCAGAGACAGAACCCGCAGCCTCGACATAGCGGGACAGTGCGCTAACCACGGAGCAGCCCAGCCAAGGCATATGGCTGCTTTCTATCGACAACAAAGTTGAGTCGTTGAGACAGTTACCATACAAAGTTTCACTCAGAGACTCTCTGAAGACATCGTAAATGTTTTTTCCTGTCTTACATGCCCATCATCAAGTGTCTTGAGTGCAATAGAAGACAACTGTCAGTAGCGTTGGTGACCCTTTCTGCCCGTTTAGCAACAATCTCCCAGCTCCTTTTCTGTTTACCGAGGCTTGACCTTTGCCGCCCACATCGTTTTTACTCTGGTTTAACTCAGTTCTGTGTGCAGTCCAAGCCATCACAACCCAGTCCAGAGAAGGCGGTGCCTCGAGTCGTTTTCCATGTTGTTTTTCAAAGGTGAAGAATGCTTCAGTTCCTCGTCGAAAGAGCCTAGGTAAACATTTCCCGCTTTTTTTTTTTAGCTGAGCTCCTCGCCAAAAAACAGCCATTAAAAACCAGTGAGGTGTACTCTGACGATGAGGAGGAAGAAGAGGATGACAAGTCCAGTGAGAAGTCGGACCGCTCATCCCGAACGTCATCATCTGATGAAGAAGAAGAGTAAGCTTCTGTGCACTTTGGTCTGGCAGTTGGGGTAGATGGGCTCTTTGAGGAGAGGCTTGCCGTAATTTCTAAAATCTCCCTGTTAGGGCTGTGAATTCTGATTGGTTCAGTACCCTGAATTTCTGAGCTAAGTTTCCCAGCACATTAGCCCAAACATATGTTCCTGCCTTTGGTTCTTGCCCTGCAGCCCTGGACATTCCATCCGGGCCCAGTCAACAGGAACTGACTTCATATCACCTTCACGTTGGCCGGGAGCTTCCATTTGTTTTCTTACTGTGATAGGTTATCTGGGATGGCAAACCCATCAACACAGTTCACACTGCCGCTTAGGAGCAGGATTCTATTACCCCTCTTTCCTGTTGGCTCGTTTATTTCTCCTGGTGCCTTAACACATGGACTTTGTGTTAAGATTTAAGAAATTGGTATTACTGATTCATCTTGATCTCTTTTTATGATGAACACTTTTCCCAGTGCCCTTTGTTCCTCACAGGAAAGAAGAGATCCCTCCAAAGTCACAGCCCGTCTCCTTACCTGAAGAACTGAATCGGGTTCGATTGTCACGGCATAAGCTAGAGCGTTGGTGTCACATGCCTTTCTTTGCTAAGACTGTCACGGGGTGTTTTGTACGAATCGGCATCGGAAACCACAACAGCAAACCAGTTTACCGGGTTAGTGTTCTGTCTTCGGGCAGTTGGCCGTGTTTTCAGTATAGTGACTCTCACGTGGGAGTAGGAGCTGCTGCATAAATCTGTCACTCTTCTATCCCGTTCGGTGGGGACACAGGCTCCAGTCAGGACGCCTATAGAATAGTGACAGTCTGAGGTACCTGGGGATTGTGCATGACCTGCTGCCAGGAGGAGGACGTAGAGCCTGGGGGGTGTGGGTGTAGAATAATTTTCTCTACCTGCCTTCCATATGAAAGCAGAAAGGGAGAGATTCTATAACGTATTCATTGTTACATAATCTGGAAGCTTTGTTCATTTGAAAAATAAATACAGTAAGTCCTTACTAAATATTGTCGATAGGTTCTTAAAAACTGTGACTTTAAGGAAAATAAAATACAACAAAACCAGTTTTACCATAGGTTAATTGATAAAAACAACAGTTAAGTTTCTGTGACATATTTCAGGTCACCCAAAAATCACCAAATATTTAAATAGACACCCAAATACATCTAATACTAAACATTGGAATAAGTGTGAGTTATACATACATTTAAGAAAGACAAATAAAAACAAGGGGCTTCTGGTCAGGATGGCAGCACAGGTAAACACAGTGTTCACCTCGTTCCACAACCACATCAGAAATTAAACTACAAACAGCCGTTGTTCAGAACCACCTGAGATTACAACTACGGATGTGAAGAAGAAGCCATATTGAGACTGATAGGAGGGGCGGAGATGTAGAGCAGGCTGGACCCACACCCAGGTGGCTGTGGAGGTCCCCCCTGAGGAGCAAGGTGTCCTAGTCCCACACCAGGCACCCCAGCCCAGCATTCCAGTGCCAGGAAGAGAAGTCCCCATATCTGGTTGTAAAAATCAGCAGGGATTGTTGCTGAGTGAGTCGGAGGGCTTCTGAACTCCCAGACAGTTCCTCTTAAAGGGCCCGTGCACGGACTTACTCAGACTTACTCTCTGAGTTCCAGCACTAAAAGGCACCAGGGACATACAGAGAGGAACTGAAGTGTCTGGCATTAGGTCAAGAGGTCGAGGGGCGGGGGGCGGGGGACAGCTTTCTGCCAGACAGAAATGTAGGCAGAGGCCATTATTCCTTTGATGAGCTTTCCCTCCACAGAGCTGCTGGCAAGGGGGGAGGGGAGCCACATCTGAATCTCCATGACCTGGCTATCACTGTTTGTCCCTGCCCTGAGAATTCCCTGAGACTCTGCCCCACCAGTCACCGAGCCCACCCTCGCTGTTTCCAGAGGCTTTCCTATACAAATGGCCTGTCTTGGCTCATGCTTCAGACTTTCCTAAAATCTGTCAAAGAAGCAGCATTAGTCCTCAGTGTGCCCTGTACCTCTTGCTAAGTGGCCCAAGGCCCAGCACTAGCAGCAGCCAGCCTCTGTTCACAATTTGATGCTCCTGGGCACCTCCAAGCCCAGCACAAGTAGTAGCCATCTGCAGACGGCTTTATAGCTCAGGCAGGGTGGCCCTGGGCAGAACACAGATGGTGGCTGACCTTGGTCTGCACTTCCTGAGAGGCTTCAGAGTCAGTACACCCAGTGGACAGCTACAGTTCATGTTAAAGCACCACCCAACCATCTCCACAAACAATACACTTAAGGGGGCACTTGGGACACCAGAGCCCCCCTGAAGTAAGTCCTGCTCCATGGGGTGGACCCCTGTACAGCTAATCCCCCACAGTGGTGGCAGCTGATGGGCCTGAGGGTAAATCCCTCCCACTGATATACCAACAGCAATCCAGGCTCAACTACAACAGGAGGGTGTACACAGCCCACATGGGGGCAGCGCACCTGGAGGGCCCGTCTCAGGTGAGCCAGGAGGCTGTGCACCTGGACCGTACCGAATGGCGACTACAATAGGCCACTCCACCAAGACCGAGAGAGAGATGTAGCAACTCTACTGGACACATAGAAACAAACACAGGGAAGCTCCCAAAATGAAGAGACAAAGAAACGTGTCCCAAATGAAAGAACAGAACAAAACTCCAGAAAAAGAACTAATGTTAAATGGAAACAAGCAATCTACCAGATGCAGATTTCAAAATACAGTTTGTAAGGATTCTCAAGGAACTTAGGGAAGAAGTAGATGAATTTAGAGAGAGGTTCAACAGCATAAAAAATTACATGCAAACCATAAAATATACCAGTCAGAAATGAAAAATACACTAACTGAAATAATAATTTACAGGGAATCAACAGTAGAGTAGATGAAGCCACGAATCAAAACAGCAATTTGGAATAATATAAGGAAGAAAAAATACCCAATCAAAACAGCAAAAAGAAAAAATCCAAAAACTGAGGGTAGTATAAGGAGCCTCTGGTACAACATGAAGTGTACCAACATTTGCATCGTGAGGGTCCCCTAAGGAGAAGAAAGAGCAAGAAATTGAAAACCTATTTGAAAAAATAATGATGGAAAACGTCCCTAACCTGGTGAAGGAAATAGATATACAAGTCCAATAGGCACAGAGAGTCCCAAACAAGATGAATCCAAAGAAGCCTGGAGCAATTCATATAATTAAAATGCCAAAGGTTAAAGACAAAGAGCATCTTAAAAGCAGCAAGAGAAAAGCAGTTACCTACAAGGGAGCTCCCATAAGACGGTCAGCTGATTTCTCAACAGAAACTTTGCAGGTCAGAAGGGGTTGGTAAGAAATGTTCAAAGTGATGAAAAGCAAGGACCTACAACCAAAATTACTCTACCCAACAAAGCTGTCATTTAGAATCAAAGGACAGGTAAAGAGCTTCCCAGACAAGGAAAAGCTAAAGGAGTTCATCACCACACCCATATACATGAAATGTTAAAGGGTCTTAAAGAAGAAGAAAAGATTAAAAATATGAACAATAGCCCTGGCTGGTGTGGCTCAGTGGATTGAGCACTGGCCTGCAAACCGAAGGGTCACTGGTTTGATTCCCAGTCAGGTCCCCAGTAGGTAGCGCACAAGAGGCAACCACACATTGATGTTTCTCTCCCTTTCTTTCTCCCTTCTCCTCTCTCTAAAAATAAATAAATAAAATCTTTAAAAACAAACAATTGAATCTAAAAAAAACCAAAATAAGTAGAACAGAAACAGACTCAACATTTTGATGGTTGCCAGATGGAAGGGTGGTTTGATGAAAGAAGTGGAGGGATTAAGAAGTACACATTGGTAGTAACAGAATAGTCACGGGACTGTGAAGTACAGATTAGGGCATATAGTCTGATATTCTAATAACTGTGTGGTGTCAGATGGGCGTGAGATTTATTGGGATGGTCACTTAGTAAGTTTTATAATATCACTGAAGTGTACTCCCGAAACTAATATATGTCAACTGTAATTGAAATGTAAAAGGTAATTTAAAAAAAGAAAACAGGAAGTTGGTAAAATAAATAAAAACAAGTAAGGTCATGATTTCTTTTAACCCGCTTATCCTGCTTTAAGGTCGTGAGTGACAGGACTCAGGTGGGAACAGCCTCCCCCCGTTGTCCCCACTTGCGCACACTTGGACTGGGACCGTGGACTCGAGCCAGGTCACCTCCTGTGCACCTCTTTGAGAGGTCGGAGAAAACCAACAGGCCGGGAAGAACATGCAAACCACAGAGACAGTAGTTCTGGCCGGGAATCAATTTCGTTTTTTTTTATCAACGTTGTAACAAAATGGCTGAACAAAATGACATTCTTTGAGGACCTGCTGTAAATGAAAATATGCCATGTAGCATACTAAGTGACTTCTGGATCAAAATTATATTGCAGTTTTGTAAAAAAGAAACAAAACCAAATCCCTCCAACCCACTAGAGGTTCTTTTGTGGGTTCCAGCACTGTTTCTGTGGCCCAGGAGGCTGGAGCACTGCTGTGGGACTTGTTTTGTTCTATTCTCAGTGTGCGGTTTTAACACACCAAGCCCTGGACAGCTTGGCACCAGAAACTGACCCCCATGGTCTTCATTTTGATTGTTAAAACTGGCCTCTGATACTCCCAAGTACATCCCTCAGTAAGGTAGAATTAAGGTGGACAGGAAGCATCTAACAAGCCTCCCCAGGCTGACTGCCTCCTCTCCTGCCGTTTGCTTGCTCTGGGCACAGGGCTCCTCGTACTTGGCCCTTAGTTCTCACCTGAGAAAGGTGCCCAGGGCGCCTCGCAGCTGTGGGCCCTCAGTGCAGGGTCTTATCTGCACTCAGGCTGGCAGAGCCAAACGGAGCGGCGTGGAGAGCCCTGAGGGAGTCTGTGTAATGTTGTCTCTGTCTTCTCACCTAGGTCGCTGAGATCACGGGTGTTGTGGAAACCGCCAAGGTTTACCAGCTTGGTGGCACCAGAACGAACAAAGGGCTACAGCTACGGTAGGAGAGGTGTTTCTGTGTGGGAGCTTCTGCTCCCATTGCGAGCAGGCACTGCCTGGGTGGGCTGTCATCCTCTCCCAGTGTGAAGCTTTTCTGGGACTTGCAAGAAATTTTATTCTGCTGTAGCCCTAGCCCTAGAGAGAAAGTGGGATGTAGCCGCCTCAGGGGAAACCAGGGATGTGAAGTGGTGGAACACAGAGAAGGAAAAAATCAGGTTGTGAGATCTCCACCCCCCAGAGACCCCGAGGCATTCCCTGAGCACATCCCCAGGCTTGCTTCTGGTCCTGTCTCTGTCACCAACTCACCTGATCTTTGACAAGTCAGGTCACTGTTTTGGACTTAGTTTCCTCTTTAGTGACATGCTGTTTGCTGAATGCCTGGTACGTGCCAGTGTCTAGGCATCAGGGTAGAGGAGAGAACAAAGTAAACACACAAATCCCTGCCCTCTTGGAGCCTAAACATTGTAAAGCCCCGTATAGGAAGGAATAGAAGCAGTCTGCCAGGAGCACTGCAGACAGCAGGCAATAGACACAAACTCTACCATGGCTTACTTTGGTCTCTTTGGGCTCTCATTCCCTTCTCCCACCCCCATTTTCTCTCTTGGTCTGTTTAAAAAGAGCTAGTCGGGCCCTGTCGTGCGGCAAAGCGCGAGAGAGGCCGCTAGTTAGATTCTCGTCGGGGCACACGCATGAGAGGCAACCAGTCACTGTTCTTCTCTCTCCCTTTACTGCTCTCTAAAAATAAATAAATCTTTAAAAAATAAATAAAAGTAAGCCCTGGCTGCTGTGGCTCAGTGGATTGAGCTCGGGCTGCGAACCAAAGGGTCGCCAGTTCAATTCCCAGTCGGGGCACATGCCTGGGTTGCAGGCCAGGTCCCCAGAACGGGCCACGTGAGAAGCAACCACACATGGATGTTTCTCTCTGTCTCTCCCTCCCTTCCTTTCTGTCTAAAAATAAAATAAAATCTTTAAAAAAATAAATAAGTAAAAGTAACTTTGGGGAGGCCGCAGCCATAGCGTGCAGCGAGCGTCTCTAGGAAAGGGCACTGACGCACTTAACTCCGTCGGCACAGGGGCCACTGGGGAGACAGAGCCCTTCCTCTCTAGGGAATGCTCTCCTTGCCGTTCAGATGCGTACGTAATAGTCCATGTTCTGGATGCCAGTCAGCTGATGGACTTTATTATAAATGGACTTCTGAATTACTGGCCAAGTCCATTTGTTTCAAAGCGACCTTTGATTTTTAATCCTGGTTGCCCATTAGAACATTCTGGGAGGTTTTATTTGTTTGTTAATTTCAGTGCCTGGTTCCTACTCCCGGAGATTCTGATTCAGTTAATGTATACAATGGTGCTTTGGCACTGGAATTTTTATCAATCTTAATGATGCTAAAGGGTAGCCAGGATTGAGAACCCCAGAGACAGACAGTGCACAGACTGGTAGGGTCGCTTTGCTGGCATGTCAGTCCACATGCCTGGTCTTGGAGCTGCTGTCTCTTTTTCATGTAGGCATGGCAGTGACCAGCGGGTATTCCGCCTAGAGTTCGTCTCGAACCAAGAATTCACTGAAAGCGAATTCATGAAATGGAAAGAAGCGGTAAGTGGATAGACAGCACCTCGCTGTTTTTCCTGAAAACAGTAACGGCATCTCTTTCCAAAATCCCTTTTTAATATAACCTCTTGTCATGCTTGGTCCAGATGTTCTCTGCTGGCATGCAGTTGCCTACTCTAGATGAAATCAATAAGAAGGAATTATCTATTAAAGAAGCTCTTAATTATAAATTCAATGACCAGGACATCGAAGAGGTAAGAAACTGGTGCTCCAGAGGCTACCGGTTCACAAGAGCCGGTGTTAGAGAAGAGCATGACTTCCTTTTCTCTCCCTGTACCTTGATGTTTTTAGCTGTGCCGCCATTGCATGAAGATGAGGGGTTGCCGATACTGCTATCTTACTATTGGTAGTTTATCAAGATTCTTTCTGTACACTGTCATTTGAAGTCATAAGCTGTAGAAGTGTTTTCAGGGTTCAGGGATCTGTATTCTGCTAGGCTTGGTCCTTCAGGAGTTCTTTTTTTCTCCAAAACATTTTGGTAAAATTCTCTGATCTCTGTTCTCTTGGACAGTGGCTAGCCTTACAATTCCAGGCCTTTGGGCTGCTGCTGTTTATTGGTGCATGTTCCTTCAGACTGTCCCGGAAGAATCTCCGTGACCCCAGAAGCAGCATAGTATCCCTTGGAATGAACTCGCTCTCTCTCTGGGGCATGCCACTGCTATAGGAAGAGCAGCCCCCTTTTAACTAGCTGCTTGCCTCCAAAATGGGCTCACTTAACCTGTCTACAGAAATAGTTTAGGAATACCTCACTGCTGGTATCTCCTCTCTGGTGCAGATTGTAAAAGAGAAAGAAAGGTTCAGGAAAGCTCCACCCAACTATGCTATGAAGAAGACTCAGCTGCTAAAGGAAAAGGTAAGACTCGCACCCCACCCTCTTTCCCCGTCCTGTAAGGAGATAAGGAAATCAAACTTGCTCACCCTCTGTCAAGGTAGTGGTGGCAGGATTTTCCTTTCTATAAATTGACACTGATCTCAGTTGTTCCATTTCTTCTTACTTTCTTACCACTTCGGTGTCGTGTATAATCAGACAGACCCCTGGGTAGTATCAGCACTGGGTCTGAACAGATGAGTGATATTGCCAAGCCCAGATGCATTAGGTGGTTTTCCATTCTTCACGTCAGGACGGGGCGAGCCTTGTTGGAGTGAGTTAGCCGTGTAGCACCTGGGTTCTGAGGTTACTGTCACACATCACTGGTACCAGGGGCCCAGAGCCGGGCAGCCGTGACACCCGAGCCAGGAAGGTGTTACTGCTGTTGCATTTGTCAAGTTTGTTTTCAGTGTTCTTTCACATCTGTCGTTCATTCCTCACTTGAGGTAACTTGGCTGTGCTGGAAGTCAGGGGAGACTCGATACAAATCGTAGCCAAAAGCACACACTTTTCTCTGTGTGCAGGCCATGGCTGAGGACCTGGGGGACCAGGACAAGGCCAAACAAATCCAAGACCAGCTAAATGAGCTGGAGGAGCGGGCAGAGGCCCTGGACCGCCAGCGGACCAAGAACATATCTGCTATCAGGTATGTTACAGAGCCTGCTTTCACTGGGTTCCTGTCCTCAGCCCACACACCTTGCCGCAGTTCTCGGGCAAATCTGTATGTTCTCTGCTGCACTGGCTCCACATCTCCCTGAGGTCAGCTCAGTGGTTCCCTCCCTCCCTTCAAGCCCATTGACTCCTCCCCTTATTTACCCCCCAGTTACATCAACCAGCGGAACAGGGAATGGAACATTGTGGAGTCGGAGAAGGCCCTTGTGGTGAGTGAGACAGCTTTATCTGGGTCACTGGAAGTGATCTGAATTAATAAAGTGGTATGAAATCCTCTCGACATCTTGAGTTTATTTTTTTAATTTTTGAAATAATGTATTCACTGAACATACACGTATTCTCTCTATATATACACATACACCAATATAATTTATTAATGTATGCTGCAAAGCTGCAGTCTTCTGCCCTGTTTTATTTGTCCCCACCCTTAGATTCTACTCCACAGTATTTGTTCTTACCTATTTCCAGGTTTGTTCCTTAGGTGGTTGCCCCATATCTACTCTGGTGCTCATGCAGGGGAAAGAATGATAGACAGCTTTGACTTTTCCAGGACCTTGCAAGGACTGTTGTTTATGTGTGAGCCCGTGATGAGAGGAGGGGGAGGAGAGACAGTTCTGTAACGCATGCGCTCTGTTTCAGGCTGAAAGTCACAACATGAGAAACCAGCAGATGGACCCCTTTACCAGGCGGCAGTGCAAACCCACCATCGTGTCCAATGTGAGCGCCTGAAGAGGACGTTTTAGTCGGGACCTAGATTCTGGGACATAAAGTGAATTCCATTAGGAGATTAATGAAGTTAAAAATAATGTTGTCTTAGTGGGATTTGCTTGCCTCAAACTCTTGGGTCTGGATACTTCCTTTTTTATCTTGCTGTAGGACATCCAGGTGGTAAGAACCTGGCATGGATTTACAGAAACCTGTAGACTAAACCCACTGTGCCACAGACATTAGGAATGTGTAGGCTGAGCCCTGGCTGCTGTGGCTCAGTGGATTGAGTGCCAGCCTGCAAACCAAAAGGTGGCTGGTTTGATTCCCAGTCAGGGTGTATGCTGGGTTGCAGGCCAGGTTTCTGGTTGGGGGCGTGTGAGAGGCAACTGATTTTCTCTCATACATCAATGTGTCTCTCCCTCTCTTTCTAGCTCTCTCCCCCTCTCTAAAAACAAATGAAATATTAAAATAAAGCCCTGGCTCATGTGGCTCAGTGGATTGGGCCTGTGAACCAAATGGTTGCTTGTTTGATTCCCTGTCAGGGCACATGGCTGGGTGGCGGGTAAGATCCCCAGTAGGGGGCACGCGAGGGGCAGCCACGCATTGGTGTTTCTCCCCCTCTCTTTCTCCCTCCCTTTATTTCATAAATAAAATCTTTTTAAAAAATATTAAAATAAAAATAGTTAAGATGATAAATCTTACATTTAAAAAAAAGAAATGTGTAGGCTGGGTCACCTACCTAGGCCTGGCTAGGCTGGGCTTGGCTTCAAAGCTTTTAATTGCCTCTTTTTGCTGCCTTGAAGAAAACCCCACTGAGCTGCAGATGGAGCTGCCGTGGTGCTTGTACGTTAGTGGTGGTAGGTGGGAAAGATTCACAGTAGGACTGTGCTTAGTGTTGAACAATCTGTAAAATAACTTATTTTCTCTTTCAGTCCAGAGACCCAGCTGTTCAAGCTGCCATCTTGGCCCAGCTGAATGCAAAATACGGTTCTGGGGTGTTACCAGATGCTCCGAAGGAAATGAGCAAGGCAAGTGCAGCACTGTCTTGCCCTGCGGCCTTCGGGGCTAGGCTGCCGGCCTGGGCTCCGGAGCAAGCACCTTGCCTAGTTTGGGCTTGATTTTCCCACCTGGAGGAACATGGAGTCCCGCTGGCCATCCTTTCTCCATCCGAGCCACGTACAAACGTGGTAACCACTGCTGAAGTTCGGTCAGCTGACCTAATTCTAAAACCAACACCACTATTTAACTGAGGCCTTTACTGTGGCGTTAGGCAACTGACATCTAGTCCTCTGGTCCCCATTTTCCTTATGTAACATGGGCATGATGCTCTGCACCCACCACACTGTGTAATTAGGAGGAGCAGATGACATGTAAGAGTCAGACAGTTGCACAAGTGAGAGCTCTCTGAAACAAAAACGTTAAACCGAGAGCATCTGCCCACTCAGAAGCACCTTTCTGCCTTCATTAGGTCTTTTCCTGTGGGGCCCAAAGTGTCCCAGGAATCCCTGAGACCTGAGGTCAGAAGGTTGGCTTGTCCTGAGCCTGTCCTTTCTGACCTCACACCGCAGACACGAGCCTGCCCTCTCTTTGCTTTTAGGCTTCAGAAAAGAAACTTCTTTGTCTGAGGCCTCCTGTCCTCTGAGAAGAGGAATCAGAAAAGGGCCCTGGAAAGAAGACCTAATGAACTTTAAGCAAGGGCTTTTACCATTAGTGGCTGCTGCTGCTTTAAGTCCACTTACATTTATATTTTTATAATTAGTTTTTCTCTCCACATTGCAGGGTCAGGGAAAGGATAAAGATTTGAATTCTAAGTCAGCCAGCGACCTCTCAGAAGACTTGTTCAAAGTACACGATTTCGATGTGAAGATCGATTTGCAGGTTCCCAGCTCAGGTAGGTGAGGGCGGGGGTGGTGATGGCCAAGGATCGGGTAGCTCCGTGGAGAAGTGGGCGTTTCTGCTCATCAGCATTTACAGAGGCTGCGCGAGTGTTGTGCGAGGGAATAGGGACCGTCAGGAAGGCTACTGAAGAAGTGAAGCACAAGACCAGAAGGACTGGGTAGGTTCCTCAGCTGCCAATCTGCTCTTCTTTCCCATAGAGTCAAAGGCTTTGGCCATCACCTCCAAGGCTCCACCAGCCAAGGATGGGGCTCCCCGGAGATCTCTGAACTTGGAAGACTACAAAAAACGACGGGGGCTTATCTGAGCGCACCCAGCCTGCTGCTTCTGACCCCGCATGCCCATCAGTGTCCCACCGTTCCTCTTTTCCTTTGATTTGCCCTGTTTGGGCTGGAGCAGCAGTAGAAACTGGGAAGAGACTCTAAACTGCCAGTCGCCTGTAATATAAACCATTAACTGTATAGACCCCCCTTGTCCGCACCATCTCCCATCAACACCGTCTCCTGCCCGGGCCTCATGCAGTGTGGATCTGGGCTCTCTCGGGCTTTATCCATGTCTTTAGATTTGTGTTTGCCTTTTTTTTTTTTTAACTGGCACAGTTCATTGGCCACTCTGCACGCATTCAGTGTTACCGTGGAGCTGGGATTCTTGCTGGAGCCTCTGGCGGTGACAAGCAGCCGGGCAGTCTCCTCTCGATTGCCTTGGGCCCAGACCTTGAACATTTGGCGCCTGGCCCTTGTGGAGGGGGTGGGTTCTGAGCACCTACAGTTCTCCTTCCTCTCTCTTCATCTTTCTCTTCTTCCCATCTCTGCAGAAGAGGGGTTTTCAAAACCAATTTAGTTTCCAAAAAGTGTACATTTGTGGGGAGGGAGGGGGGTCTATTCGTGAGAAAGAGAGTGAGTGAGTGAGTATGTGTGTGTGTGTAAGTAAGTGTGTGGGTTTTTTTATCATTTTTTTTAAATGCAGTACTCTTTGTATCAGTCTGTCATGGGTCTATAGCTGTTTCAGATTTTTTTCAGCTGTACTTGAGCATCTGAAACTGCAAGAAAGAAACTCATTAAATGTGATTCTTCTTACTAAACAGGCCTGGCTGCCGTAGCTGTGTGACTTCCTCTTCCCTGCCTCCTCCACTCATCACCTCCCCACCTCGGAGAAGAGTCCCCAGTTCGGCCCCTCCCCTGCAGGCTGTGTCCCTGCGGGCAGAGGGGAAGCCCACAGCCAAGTTCCAGGGAGGGCAGTACAGGTGTCTTGCTTAACCCACGGGCACGGCCGCAGCTTCTTGGCTGAATGTAGAGTGAATCTTTTCCCCGCCCCTTGTCTCTTTCTAGCAATTCTGTTTTGCTATTTCAGTGAGCTTATTTTGTTCTCAAGAGAAAGGAGTCACCATGATGTGGAGAGAACGGACACAAAACTATCTGGGGTGCAGGCGTTACAAGCATGTGCAGTTTTGTGTGTGTGTGTATACATATATGTGGTAACCTAGGGTGGAACCGGCAAAGTGTGTGTGTCTTTATGAAATGTTTGAAAAGAGATAAGCTGACTGCTTGATAATCATTCTCAGGTGTAAAGCTCCAAGTGTAAATAAAAGTGGCATTTAACAAATCTTTTCAGAACAAAGTACAGCTGACTATATATACCAAGAACTAAGCTAAAGAAACAGCTGAGAGCTGCTGATTTCCACAAAAGGGAGAGGAATCTAGAAGCTCTGCTTTGTATTTCTTCCTTGCTTTTCTGTAAGGAAGTGGGGTGATGGGAAATCATGGAGTTAAGTTGTATTTAAACATAAAAATGAACTTGCTAACTCTTATGAATTTAGTAGAGCCTCAGCGTTGCTTTAACTTAGTTTACACTTTTTTATTTTAAAAAAGCAGTAATGGATGGTTTTTTAAAAGTATTGTGATTGTAAAATTGATAAATGTGACGGTCACACAGCTGTGTGGCAGCTGTGACAGTTCATTGGGACGGAGGAGTGGTGATGGGCTCATTAAAACCCTCCGCACTTGAACAGTCCATCGACCGGACCCTTCATGCACTGCCGTGGGGATGCGGAGTCACAGACTGGTAAACAGTGGGCTCTGGCGGAGTCCTGGAGGCTGCTAGGACCTCTCCTATCATGACAAACGTGGGGTTTTTTTCCTCTTTCTGGTTTTAAAAGACATGAAGTTATAGAATCCATATAATTTGCTGGAGTCATTCTGATTCACCATGTAGATCTGTATTTAATATCATTTGGATTTGGAGACGTGTCTTTTACATTATGGCTGTGTAATAAAATTTTTATTAAAACTGCATCACACTGTAGCCACTTCACCATTACCTCCCCACATGCAGCTGCTGAAACTTTCGTTCTGAGACGCCAAAATAGCAGGGAGAAAAGCCAACCAAAGAAGACCGAAAGTTAACTCATCACCTGAGTAGCCTGCTTGGTGATTGGGATCCAGACTGAGGACTTGGCTCCAGTCTCCACCAAGGCAGGGCCTCTGAAGCGAGAGCTTGACCGGGCCTGAGACATGAAATGACAGAATCAGCAGGGCTTCATGGGCTTTCTTGTGCTGGGAAAAGGCTGCAGAGGCCCCCCACTCCGTATGCCACGTCCCCCCCACAACGTGGTTTCAGTGTTGAAGGGTGCAGTACCTAAGGCTGTTTTATACATTTTCACTTCCTTCCAAGAAACGAAAAGGCCAGTGTCCATATGCCTAGCTCATGATGTATGGGTCTGTTTGTCTGTCTTGCTTCTGACAGGTGCAGGGAAAGTCTACGCCTGCAACTTCCCTCGAAAAAGAATGCTTTGTTTTCTTTGTTTCTGTTGTAAAATCCTGACCTGTCACTCAAACTGTACAGATATTTGTAAATAAATTTTATGCCCTGTTTTTAACAAGAGGATGGGATACATTTTATGCCCTGTTTTTAACAAGAGGATGGGCAACTCTCCAAGTCATGTTTTGAAAGTCGAAGGGAGCCTCTCTCTTGCTGTTTCTCCTCGTAGCGCTATGTGCCCAAAAATATTTTCAGCTCTTCAACAGCCTGGTTCCCCAGAAGCCTCTCGGGTATGGCAGTTGTGTAGAGCCAGGGCAACCTCCCCTTGGCCTTCTTTACTTCCTCTCGGAAGACACCACCAAGCTGTAGCAGAGCTAGGTAGGCCCCGGTACACAGCCTAACCCTAGTGAGCTTCTGGTCCTTCAAGCTTTCAGTTGGCTTAGGAGCAGTTCCTTTGCTGTCCTGTGTTCTCGGGAAGGGGGAACTACTGATAACCTTCCCGCGTGCCCAGACCTGCAAGGGCTCCACAGGTGCGCAGCCTCAGGCAGCGTCCCAGACCTTGCTGACTTGTTGTAGCTGGGGAGCAAGGCCCCGCCCTTTAGAGGTGACAGGCTGGGAGTCCAGGCCAAAGCCTGCCTCCAGTGTGGGGAGAGCTGGGTCACGGGTTCACCCCGCAATTGCATTCGATGAGGTTTTCTCCAGCTCCCTATCACTCCTGTGCCTGACTGTTGGGAGGCGCACTCCCTGGGCTCCAGAGAGCAGGGATTTGAGCCGGGGACAGCCAAGTCCGTTTGTCTCCCTTCTGATGCTGTGGACCAGCAGCATGCTGCCTAGCTCTGCTTGGGGGAGGAGGAAGAGGGAGGGACGGCAAGGGAGCTGACTAGTGCAGACCAGATGGAGGGATGCAGAGGGGAGTAGGGTGCAGGGCTGGTCAACTTCATCCAGAGTTGGGGGCTGGAGTTTGGCTTTCCTTGAGTAATCCTGAGTGACAGTGTCCAGCAACTCCCTGAAACAGGGAAGCCCCTGACCCCCAGCTGGGCTTCTTTGCATGAATGACTTCCCAAGCAGCATCCTGCCTTCTCTGCAAAGTTCCCCAGGCCAGCCCCAGTGCAGGTTGAGCAGAACCTGGAGGTGGAATTTCTTGGTCCTGCTGAGGGGCTTCGCCATCTGGGGCTTCCGACCGGAGCTGTGGGCCCAAGGGAGAGCCCTCAGGCACGTGAGTGCAGGGTTCATATGACAGGCCTGCGACTTAACTCCTGTAACTCCTCTCGGCCACAAGCGTTCCTGTCTTTATATAAGATCTGTCAGAATCGTGTTAAAGATTAAACGGTCCTTTCCCCAGTAGGGGTTCAATAAATACTGTTGGTAGTGAGAACGGAGGCTGCTGGGGAAAGGAGGGGACTGAAGCCTCAGAACAACCCCAGCGCGGGGTTGGGCAGAGGACAAGGCCAGAAGCTGGAGCGCAAGGCCGAAGAGAAGGGAGGCAGGAAACTCCTCCTTCAGGATGAAGTGCGACCGGTGGGCGGCGGCGGCTTCGGCCGGTCTGGGGAACAGTCCGGAGAAGCAGCGCTGCCCTCCAGCCCTCGATGCACGCCCTCTTTACAGGTGGCCCGAGGGCGGGTCACACAGCGTCGGCCCGTTCACTCCTCAGTGGCTCCGAAGACTGCTGCTTCCCCGCGCCCCAGCAGGCCCAACCCCACCTCCCCAGCACCAACAGTAGTTAGAACACTGAAACGGCACAAAACCGGGAAATAAGTGTAAATACGTCCAGCAAAGTTCTGATCCTTCCCATGATGACTACTTAAATATATCCTTCAAAATACCAAATCCTTCCTTTTTAAAAAATTGTATAAGAGTTTATTTGAGCCAAAACTGATTACAACCGTTGGAAGCAAGATCTTAAATGCTCCAATACCAAATTCTTTTTTTTTTTAAGATTTTATTATTTTTAGAGAGAGGGGAAGGGAGGGAGACAGAGAGGGAAACAGCAATGTATGGTTGCCTCTCACATGGCCCTCACTGGGGACCTGGCCCACAACCCAGGCATGTGCCCTGACTGGGAATCAAACCTTGACCCTCTGGTTCCCAGCCTGCGCCCAATACCAAATTCTTAAAAATGTGTTCTCTTGTAGCTGTCTGGCTCTGCTTTGCCAATCGTGGGCGGATACTGCGTCTTGTGGGCACGCGCACATTCACCCCGCCTGGAATGCACTGGTTCTATCTCCACTGATTTTCTCTGGAGAACTTCTCACTCTTCAGCGCTCAGCCGAAACGTCACCTCCTCCGGGAAGCCTTCCCTGATCTCTCCCTCCAGCTCCGGTTTGGAAGCACCTCCCTCTGGTTTCCCCATCGTGGCGCTCACCACGCTGTACTCTTATTTGAGTCTCCACCCCCAGCCTGGAAGCTGCTTGTGCTGCAGCATGAATCTCCATAAGCCCCAGCACCCAGCGCTGCCTGGCACTTCGTTAACGCCCGATAAACGTGGTGGAGGGCTGGGGTGTGAGGGGAGCGCAAGTGGACGTCCAGCAGCAGGCGCCCGGTTCTGAGGCATTCGACCGTACCCCTTCCCTCCCACCTTGCCCCCAGACCGCAGCGCACGCGAGAATGAGACCTGGTGGCGCCTGCACTACCCGCAGTTGAAGGCCAGGCTTCGCGTCTTTATTGTTTGACCCCAGGCCGCGAGAAACGCGGCTGCTGTGGATGGAAGCGGCCGGCTACCCGGGCTGGTGTGCCGCCTCCCCGACGGACCAACGAGCCGAGAGCCTCCGCTTCTGTGCGCCCCCTCGGGGCCCAACAGCCGCTGCCCACACGGGTGCGCTCGCGTCTCTGGGCGGAGACCCGGACCGGCGCGAGTGCCGGCGACTTCCCAGTGTTGGTAGCAGAGGCCTCAGCTTTTCAGTCGCGCAGCTGGCTCAGGGCAGCCCCACAGCCGACCAGACGCTCTGTGGACTCAGTCACTGCGCACCTGGGATGGGGGTCACGCTGGCAGGCAGAAATATCACAAATGGAATTAGGGGCTGGGCCCACGCCCCGCGATTACAAGATCCGGGAGCCTGAGAGGCAAAGGCGACTGCACTTGGGCCGTAGAGCAGTTGCCTTGACCGACCCCACTGACCACATCCCTGACTCCAGATGCTCTTTCCAGTTGGCCACCAGGAGAGAGCCTGCAAGTTCTGAGTTCTGAAAGGAGACAGGAGGGCGGAGACCACGGGAACACAGGCTCCTGGAAAGGATGGGAAACCTTGTTTATGAAATGTGTCAGGAGAGAAATGATCTCACTGCACATGCACAGCCTGGTGGCACAAGTTGGTTTCAGACGGGAGTAATGCAGATGGTGGAGGGTCAGTGGAGGCAGCTAGGTCTCCAGCCCTGCTAAACTGCTCTAGCACCTAATTCTAGAATATTCCCACAAAGCCTATCAATGATGGGGCCAGAGATGGGGCCAGAAATGGATGGTGTGGCAGGAAGGAGCAACGCAGAGGCAAAGGGTCTGGGGTTGTCAGGTTGACAGCCACTAACTCCCTTTCCTCAAGAGAAAGACCTTCAATTCTGCCTTATCCTCAAGTTTCCATTGGGCCCTGGCTCTGGTCAGCCATCCAGCACCCTCTCGGCAGAGAAGGGCATCTGACTGGCCGAGGTGGGGAACTGTGTGCATGATGCAGCTGAAAGACCAAGGTCTCACTGGCAGTCCCTTGGAAACAGTAAATGCAGCCATTTGGCATCTTGCAGCTCGTTTCCTGGTTGGGTCCCTTTCTGGTTTCTTTCCTTCAGAAGACAATGTAAAATGATTTACCACTACTCCCAGTAAGGAGGGGTCCTCATAGGAGCTACACATTCCTGTATTCCTTTTACCTAGTATAGTGCCTGGTCTGTAACAGCTGCTCATGGAAGTCTATTTGCTCTGTGAGTGACTGAATGAATCACAGGTATTGTCACAGAATATTGGAGTCTTGGAGTTAGAAAGTCACTTGCAGGATACCAAGCCCCGCAGAGTATGTCTGGGAGTTGCTGATTAGAATGAGACCCTTTATTACCTGGTCTAAAGAAACATTTCCTGCCACCCTCCCAACACACACACACACACAGGCTCTGCTCTCTCTGGAGAGGACTTCAAGTCTCCCCAGAGCAACAACAGATGGCCCATCCAGGCACACGATCAGGTCCTTTCCGACTCTCCCCATGTGGGTTTGTCCCCAGTCCCCCTCTGAGGGCAGCACCTTTCCAGCTCCCCCACAGACCAGGGCAGCTCCAAAGGAGAGAAGCGAGTGCAGGAGCCGTGAGTGTCTCCGGGCCTTCGCGCTCCAGAGCACCCGGCTCACACAGGCACCTAGGCTCCTCCAGGCCCCTGGGCCTCGGAGGAGGCGCCCGTGTGATTTCCCAGATTCTCCACAGAGGTCTCAGCATTCCAACCCCTGCATTTCCTTCTCTCACTCCATTTCTTCCGTTCCTCCGCCTTCCTTCCCCTCCCATTCTTTCTTCAATTTCCCACAGGATCTTCTTTATTCTTTGCTGAAGGTTTCATTTCTGTTTCTGAACCCTCCTGGTCTCTCCTCCAGGGCCCTCCTTGGACCCTGGCTAAGGGACATAAGGAAGGAAGAGCATCAGAGGCGGTCCTCCTGGGACACTCTCCCCACAGGACCCAACAATCCCTAGGCTCCATGCACCTGGTAAGGGATCCTCGCTTGCGGCATTTGAGGGGAGATGGGAAATGCTGTGAAGTACTGAATTCTACTCAGAGCAGCCATGCAGTTCAGCGGACCACTAACAAGCGGAGTGGCCAAAGACCCCCACAGCAGGCTACCGCCGAGCACGTTGCAGCGCAGGAAACATTTCACCAGCATCCGCGGTCTCCTCCAGCCCCACGGGCCAACACCGTGGGCCAGGTGAGGTTTTCCTCATCACGTTGAGAGCGTGGTGAACCTGAGGTTGCCTGTTTCTGCCACCTACGCTAAAACTATTCTCAGTTTTAGAGATTTCATATCTTTCATTTTGTTTTGTTTTCACAGCAACCCTGTGAGGCGGACAACAACCCTGCGGAGGAGAATCAGCAGTTGAAGGAGATGGAATGGCCTGCTCACAGCCACAGAGCAGACTCCAAGCCGCAAACTGCAAAAGGAAAAGGGGAAGGCGGTTCAGCCCCCACCAGCCAGCAGCTAGGTGTGCGGCCCAGGACTACCCCACGACACGTGGAGGCATCAAAGCCCCACCCGGCCTTGCTCTGCCCGCGGGGAAGTGGGGGGGTCTGGGGAGAGAAGTCTCAGCTGTTCCCGCGACAGTGTCCCTCCCACTTGGGCGCACGCCCCGGGGTAAGGCGCCTTTGGAAAGCCGATGGCCTTGAACTTTGTGCTGAAGGGGCGCGGGGCAGCGAGAAGCCGGGAGACCGGGACGGATGGAACGCGGAAAACAACACCAGGGATTGGGTGGGAGAGCGGCGAGAGGACTGGCTCCTCCCCTGCAGGGCCAGGGGCCGGGGCGCCGCGGGGAGGGATCCTTCTCCGCCCGGAGCCCGGAACCCGGGGCGGCGGTAGGACCCGGAGGCGCAGCGGCCCCTCCCATCTCCTCGAGGGTGGGCACAGAGGCCGCGAGGGCCAGGCCCCGGCTTTCTGTCCGAGGCGTCTGGGCTTCCCCAGCGCCAGAGGCGGCCACGGGGAGCCTTCCCGGCCAGCGAGGGCCCTGGGCGGCCCGCGCTTTCTCTGAAAGTGAAAGACGTGGGCGGGGGGCGCGGCCGAGGCGGGGCCCGGGCGGGCGCGGCGCAGGCTCCGCCTCGGGGCAGTCTCGAGCCGGGGGCGCCGAGCGCCTCCAGTCCCCAGCGCGTCGCGGGCTGGTGGGCTCCGCTGCGGCTCTTGGGCCGGGAAATGACCCTGCCCGGGGGCCCGACGGGCATGGCGCGGCCGGGAGGCGCGGGGCCCTGCAGCCCCGGGCTGGAGCGGGCCCCGCGCCGGAGTGTCGGGGAGCTGCGCCTGCTCTTCGAGGCGCGCTGCGCCGCGGTCGCTGCAGCCGCCGCCGCAGGGGAGCCCCGGGCTCGCGGGGCCAAGCGGCGTGGGGGACAGGTCCCCAACGGGCTGCCGCGGGCTTCCCCCGCGCCGGTGATCCCGCAGCTGACGGTGACGGCCGAGGAGCCGGACGTGCCCCCGGCCAGTCCCGGGCCGCCAAAGCCGGAGGGCGGCTGGCTCCCGGCCGCGGGATCGTCGCACCTGCAGCAGCCGCGCCGCCTCTCCACCTCGTCCCTCTCCTCTACCGGCTCCTCGTCGCTGCCCGAGGACTCGGAGGACGATCTGCTGAGCGACAGCGAGAGCCGGAGCCGCGGCAACGTGCAGCTGGAAGCCAGCGAAGTCGTGGGTCAGGTACGGGCCGCGAGGGCGGAGCCAGCCCCGGGCGCGGGGGCTGCTCCCCGGGGACCCGGCTCCCAGCGCTCGGAGGTCCGACTCCTTCCCAAGTTCCCTCCGCCGAGGGCCCGACTCTCACTGCCCGGGGGACTCAGGGGTCGCAGGGAGGCGCCAGTCGGATCTGATCTCTTGCCTCGGCAGTTTTCACCCCGGTTCCGCAGGCGGGTCGCGACCCGGGCCCGGGGGCGTCTAAGGAGGCGAGTGAGGAGGAGTCCGCGACGAGTCACGGGGACCGGGCGCGCGGCGGGGGGGGGGGGGCGGCGATCGTGACCTGCCGGCTGCGAGGTGGGGCTCACGGGTTGGTAGGGGTGGCCTTGCCCCGAGAACTCTCCGGGAGAGGGGGGCAAACGACCAACGAGTTTCCCAATCTCGCCGCCCCCAGGCCCGCGCCGCGGCCCCGCCCCCGCCGTTGCCACGGTTCCCTCTCCTGAGTGGGAGTGGAGCGGCGCTCGAGTCTCTGCTCGGGAACCGCCGCCGCCGTCTGCTCCGCGCGCCCGCACGAGGCGTGGACGCGGGGAAGGGGGCGCAGGGCTGGGAGCCCCGGCGGGGAGGGGACGCCGCCCTCCCGCTTTACTGCTCCTAACCGTGGCCGGGGGAGGGTAAACTGAGGCTGAAAGGGCGTGATCCACCTATCAGTCTACGCCTCTGGTGCCGGGCCTGATTCGACCTCGAGTAACCCAGGCCAGGGCTCCCCGAAGACGTTACCTGTGCCTGCCCCTCGGGCCGTGCCGCGCGCGGGAAGCCGCCCCGGGCCCCGCGTTTAAACGGAGGCCAGACACTTTGAGTGACTCCTCACGACCAGTGGGAAGGAGCTGCTCTAGACCCACGTTATGCCAGTGTCCCTAGAGCTGAGGGAGAGAGGAAGGGCGCCCCGCAGGCTCGGGTGGCTCCCGGCCGCCCCAGGAGGGCGGTGAGAACCGCGGAGGCGCGGCGGGGCGAGCACCGGGGCGCGGCCCGGGCCTGCGGAACCCAGGCTCCGCCGCGCGCTGCCAGGGGACGGGCGGGGAGACGCTGAGGCGACCCGCGGTGGACCCGGCTTGGCTACCCCCTGAGCCGTAACTACGTTACCTAGAGGGCGGCGGGGTTTGTGACACAAGAGGAAAAAGTCTCCTAGGACAGGAGCACACCCGCCGCCGGTGTCGGGCGCGGGCGCCCCTCGCTCCTCTCCGCGGAGTCGCGGTGCCCCTGACCCCCGATCGCTCCCAGTGCCACGCCGGCCGGCGCGGCGAGGCGGTGCCGCCTAGGGCTTTCCAAGGAAGTGGAATGTGGGGCAGCGAGAGGACTCCTCCCTCCCGGCCTCCTCGGAAAATCCGGAGCAGCCCGCGGCTCCCCCGCGCAAATCTCTGACAGCGGAGAGGCGGGCGCGGGAGGAAGGGCGCCGCGAGGGCAGCCGCCCCCCTCGAGTCCCTCCCGCATCCCCTCCACAGCCCGTGGGCGAAGGAGGGCCCGCGGCCCCAGGCTGTGCGCTACGTAGGCAGCCCGACCGGGGTCAGCGCTCCAGGGACCAGTCGCAGCTGTGCCCGAGGCGTCTTTGGCCGGCCTCCCCCACCCCGGGCCTCGCGGTCCGGCACGGCCGGAGCTGCAGCAGATGGCTGCTGGAAGGCCCTTCCAGCTCCAAGGCTGCGCCTCTCGGGCCTTCCCAACCCCCAGCCCGCCGGGGCCTCCCCGAAGGCAAACAGCCACGGCGGCGGCCGATAAGCCAGAAGCTGTTGACAGAGGCCACCTGCGTCCTCCTGGAAGGGCCTGGCGCGGACTTTGCCTCTCGGCCGGTCCGGGAGCGGCGCGGTGCGCCCGCCCAGGCTGCCTTCAGGGCTTCCCCAGGCAGGAAGCAGAGCCCATGGGCTGGCCGTCCGTTAAGGATGCACCTGGGAGAAGGGGACATGGCAGCGCTGGGAACTCCCGGGTCGCCGGGCCCTTCCACTCGGACCTGGGCAGCCAACGGGAATGGCCAGAGCAGAAGGAAGCCTGGGGAGCCTCTCCCTTGCCTCTGCCGGGCACATACCTTTTCCTTCTCCCACGAGCCATGAACAGCCTGCCCAGAGCCTGGAGCTGGGCTCCCCACAGGGTAGTTGGGGCTGGACAGCCTGCCTCCCTCCCTAGACGCTTCCTTTATAGTACAGGGAAAAGTCATGGGCAGGGAGACCCGGGGGGTGGGGGGCGTTGGGGTGGGGAGAGGGGCTTTCTCCAAGGGCAGCTGGCATGACTGTGTTCTTAGGCCTTGCCTGCCTCTTAAAACGATGTTGGGGTGTTGCTGTGGCCGAAGAGAGGGTGTTGGCTCCTGTTCATTTGGTTTTCTTCTCTCGGTGCTCCAGGATGGGTAAGGAGACCTGGATGCCACCCCGTCCTGGACCCAGAACTCCCGTACTTCACTTTTCACTAATTATAGAGCAGAATTTAGGTTAACTGACTTCCTTTTTAAAAAGTAAATGCCCCTGGGAGGGTGAAGTCGTGGGTCACTTATACCTTAGTGCAAATGATTTTATAAATTTAAACTGATTGCTTTCACCATCACCACCACCACAGGGAGTGCTATTTTGACAGGCAATGGGAACATGGGGAGGGGGTGGGGCTGGTAGGGAGCTTCAGCCAGTGATTGGATGGCTGGAGGGAGGGAGTGGGCTTCAGGCAGCAGGGGGATGAGTGCCCAATGCAGAGTAAAGGGTCCATTCTGGCAGAAGATACACTGAGTGTCCGGTGTGATAGGAGAAGCAGGAGTCCCCAGGGCTTCAAACGGAGCTTAGGTAAAGGCGAGTCAGAGGCTAGTGTCCAGCCAAGCCATGTCCAGAGAGAGATGTTCCTTGTCCAGCCTGAGGGGTGAGGAATTATCAGAGGGTCCTCCTGTGACTTCATTAAAGACACACAGGCCAGCTCTCCTGGGCTTTTTGTCCCGAGAACCTCTGCTGGCCTCTGGCTGTGAGCTGGTTTCCCAGACTTCTGTGGGGAGTAGCCTAGGCCAGAGAATGGGGCTTTGGCCCTCTTTTCGAGTATATCTCCCTTTGTAACACAGTAAATCTTTCTGATATCCATGCAATAAAAGCCTGACCTGCTAAAAAATTATCTTCCCTGCTGTTGTTCATGTGCCCAACCCACCCACCATCATCACCCACCCACCAAAGAATGTTGCTGCAGGAGTCTTTTTGGAGATATGCCTCTTTGTATGCATTATGTCCTCTGGGGGAGGTGGCTCCGAGAGAGGGAAGGTGGCGGTGAGTTGCATGACACTTGCACCAACCCCTTCCATGTCTGACCACATCCATTACTGGCCAGGCTGCTGAACCCTGTCAGAGCAACCTCAGGAGGCGACTGGGGTGGCTCAGCTGACATGATGGGTAGGAAAGCTGTCCGTAGCCTGCATGGCTGGACCCGGCCTTAGTCTTTGCTGCTCTCAGCTGACATGATCCTCTCAAAACTGGGGTAGGGAGGGTAGGTGATGACCCCGTTTTACATCGTTCTTGGAAGCAAGCTGATGCTGTGTTATCACACATCAAGTGGCTGTAGTCCAGGACTGCCGGTGCTAAACCCTCTTCTACCAGATCCACCCTCTCCCTCCCATCCCCACTGACTACTCCCACATGATCCCAGAAGAAAGAATGATGCAGTTCCCTCATCTCACTTGACCCAAAGCTGATTCCCTCTTCCACTGGGGTGGCTACAGAAATAGATATACCTTCTGATTAACTCCATTCTGGTCCGACTCTCCCCCACATTCTGCCAGTAGGCCCCTCAAGCTGCCTGAAGCCCCATCATTAAACCCATTCCTTTGGATGAAGGCAAAGATGTCCAGCCAACAGAGGGGTGGGTCCCCAGGCAGATCGCAGTGTTTCCAAGAGATCAAAACACACCACTTTGTGGCTGTGTATTGCTTCACCTAGTACAGAGCTCTTTCTCATGAGGGGGTCCCTTTGCCCCTGCCAAAGGGAATCAGGATGGAGGCATGGACTCTGGAAGCTGCTGGCTGGTGCAGTTGGAACATAGGGAGGGGGCTGGGCTGGTAGATAGCTCAAACCAGGGACTGGAAGGCTGGAGGCAGGAAGTGAGGGCATGCTAACTCCCCTGCGCCTTGATTTCTTTGTGTAAAATAGCAACAATGCCACCCCCTCCTGCACTTACTGTCTACGTGCTTCATTATCGTCACTCTTGCACTGAGAGTGGGAGAAGAGGGTATAGGGTGGTGCTGCTGAATACACATGGCACATACATCTTCCCAGAATTTTATTTGAAGTTTTGGAGGTGGGAGAGTTTCATAATAAAACTTAGGTTTATGCAGCATAATGCAAGCCTTGTATGTATTTAAAGAGTGAAGAAAGGAGGTTTGAAAGAGTGGGCTGCTTCTGGCTACACCCCTAGATCCCTGGAGATGGGACACGTGATCACACCCCAGCACACCATGTAGGGGCTGCGGCAGGAAAGCAGGAGCACTGCTGTCTCGTGGAGGTTGAGAAGCGCCTGGCGTGCAGTAGGCGGCCAGTAAATGGTGGCTTGTGTTATGGCAGCAGCTATGCCTTCGCAGAGGAAACAGGCTTACACAGATGAAATTCTTGCTTGGACTCGCTTGCCTAGAAAGTGACAGAGCCAGGCCTGGAAGCAACTCTTGGCTCCCCATCCAGGGCTCTGTCACTAGCTCCCATCTTATCCACACAGGAAAGGGCTTAGTGGTCAGCAGCCTTACCCTGCTTCGGTCACTACCCCAGTTCTCCCTCTTCTTCTTAGAACTCCCTGTGGTCAGGGAGGCTGGATTCCTGGGTTCCGGCCCTGTGGGGGTGCAGATGTGTAACTCCTCTAAAAGCGGGCACCCCTGGGAGGAGGCAGCAAACGCACGGTTTGGATGAGCAAACCTGTGCACTGCAAACCTGTAGACATAGGAATGATGGGTTTGGGGGAAGAGGAAAGGTTCAGAATATGAGATGCTTTCAGCACGGGGCAGAGGCCAGAAGAAATGATCATGAGGCAGGAGGTACACCAAAATCTACATTTCCCTCCCGGTTTGATCTAAGATGACAGGCCCTCGGCCCTGCCCCCCATTTGCAAAGCTCAGGTTTCTAGGTCCAGATTAGGACCAACAGTGCTCTGGGTCTTGCCAACTGGTGAGGAGTGACATGGCCTCCAGGGACAGCAGACAACTCTGGAGACCCAAGTTTGTCTTTCCTTAGACACTGCCAGGCACCTGGCCCCCCTTCCCTGGGCCTTTGTAAAGGTTTGTTCCTGTGATCGTCTGTCTCTCTACATGAGGGGGACCTGTGGTCCCAAAGTCAACAATCCAGCTTCGTCCAGCTTCTGCTTTGTGCCAAGAAATGAGGTTAGGGGACAGAGAGCCTGTCCCCTAACCTCAAGCCTCATTCACTACTCACAACAGCCCAGTGAAGGCGGTTATTTCCCTGTTTTTACACATGAAGAAACTGATGCACAGAGGCATGTTTCTCAGGCCCCAAAATATCCTGAGGCATCGGTAGAAATGCAAATTTTTGGTCCTACCTGAGACCTATTCAGAATTTCCCTGTGGTAAACCCAGGAATCTGCATTTTTAACAAGGGTGACCATCAGGTGATTCTCACCCTCACGAAAGTTCTAAAACCTCGACAGAGCAGTTTAGTAACCTGCCCACGCAGCTTTTGAGTCTTCTGATGCTAAGTCCAGAGCACATTCGAGAAGCTAGATATCTGTTACCACCTTGTGCATCTCAGTGTCCACTACACAGGCGCGCCATGAACTTTCCTGAGTGAGCAAATGAATGAATCCTCGGGCCGCACATGCTTGCGGTGGGGCGGGGCGGGCCGAGTCCCTGTCCCAGAGGAGGGAGGGCTTATGCACTGCCCAGACGCCGGACAAGGAGCCCCGGACCGTGTTGCTTTCAGAAAAGCCACTGGCAGAAGATCCGGACCATGGTGAATCTGCCGGTCATGAGCCCTTTCAAGAAGCGTTATGCCTGGGTGCAGCTGGCTGGGCACACGGGTGAGCACGGCAGGCGTGGGTGGGGTGGGTGTGTTCCCCGGGGACCGAGGGACTAGGCAGCGCTAACTAGTGCCGCGGTCTACAGGGAGTTTCAAGGCGGCGGGCACCAGCGGGCTGATCCTGAAGCGCAGCTCGGAGCAGGAGCGTTACTGCTTAGCGCGGCTGATGGGCGACTCGCTGCGCGGGTGCGTGCCCGCCTTCCACGGCGTGGTGGAGCGCGACGGCGAGAGCTACCTGCAGCTGCAGGACCTGCTCCACGGCTTCGACGGCCCCTGCGTGCTCGACTGCAAGATGGGCATCAGGTGCGCGTGCCCTGCCAGGCCGTGCGGGGACCACCGGGCGGGCTTTCGGGGGGCTCCGCCGGGTCGGGTGTGGGTCCGCTCACGCCCCGCCGCTGCCCGCGCCTCTTTAGGACTTACCTGGAAGAGGAGCTGGCCAAAGCCCGGGAGCGGCCCAAGCTGAGGAAGGACATGTACAAGAAGATGCTGGCCGTGGACCCCGCGGCGCCCACCGAGGAGGAGCACGCGCAGCGCGCCGTCACCAAGCCGCGCTACATGCAGTGGCGCGAGGGCATCAGCTCCAGCACCACGCTCGGCTTCCGCATCGAGGGCATAAAGGTGCGGGGGGCGCGCGGTGCACGCCCGCGCCGCCGCGTCTCACTTCCCCGCGGGCCCCGCTCCCCGGATAAGCACCCTGTGGCGGCTGCCTCTCGGTGCCTGGCTTCCAGCGTCTGGGGGGGTTGCTCTAACGGCCCCCCCGCCCCGTCGGGTACGGGCCCCTGACACTCCCTGTCCCACCCCCTCAGAGAGCAGACGGATCCTGCAGCACAGACTTCAAGACCACGCGGAGCCGGGAGCAGGTGCTTCGCGTCTTTGAGGAGTTCGTGCAAGGGGACGCGGAAGTGCTGGTGAGCGCCGGGTCCTGGAACCCCGGCCTGCGGGGAGCCTGAAGCCGAGGGGCGCCCCAAGCCACCCGTCTATTGCCCTCGCCTTCGTGACCCCCACCGTAGCATTTTATCCCGTTGCGTTGCAATTGTTTTACGTTCCTTCCCTTCTGTTCCGCGCGCCCCTTGCGGGTCTGTGTTTTCCTCCGCTGGCATTTACCAAGCCAAGCATGCCTCTCGGCCCCCAATTTAGCAGAAGCTCAATTGCTGTTCAGTTAATTCCCCCTCCTCTCCGACCCTGCCTCTCCAGAGGAGGTACCTGAATCGCCTGCAGCAGATCCGCGACACCCTGGAGGTCTCCGAGTTCTTCCGGAGACACGAGGTAAGAGCGGCAGGGGCGGGTCCCGGTCTGCGCTCCGCGAGCGCCGCGCCGCAGCAGCGCGGCGGCGCTTTTCCCGGGGAAAGGGCTGCGGCCTGACCTTCTGCGGCTCTGCAGGTGATCGGCAGCTCGCTGCTCTTCGTGCATGACCACTGCCATCGCGCCGGCGTGTGGCTCATCGACTTCGGCAAGACCACGCCCCTGCCGGACGGCGAGACCCTGGACCATCGAAGGCCCTGGGAGGAGGGCAACCGCGAGGACGGCTATTTGCTGGGGCTGGACAATCTCATTGGCATCCTGGCCAGTCTGGCCGAGAGATGAGGCTAGGCCCCTGTCCCCCACAGACCGCTGGTCTGACAGATGGACCTGCGTCTTTGGCCCCGCCGTGCATGCCGGGGAGAGACTGAAACCCAGAGGTTGGGGCGGTTCACAGGTTCCCGTAGGGCCAGGTGCCAAACACTATGGGACGCATTGTAGGCACCAAGGCTGTTCCCCATACAAACCCAAGTGGTCTCAGAGCCGATGACACTAATTTATGGGGTGGGGGGGTGGGTTTGCAGGCTGTGACAATGGGCTTCTTCCTTAGCCCAGCTCTTCCGAGGGGGCTCTGTGCTTCTCCAGAGAGGCCAGATAATGAATTTTATTTCGCAGGCACTAGATCTATTGATCTAATCTCCCACAATACAATGGACCCCCCTTCTCAATAAAACTCAAAGACACCAGCTTTGGCACCTCTGGCCTCATTTCCTCCCTCCTCTAGTCCCCTCTTTCTCAATTCCCAAGCCTCCCTTATGTCCACTCAGATCACGGGACTATATGAGAAGACTATTAGAGGCATCTTGTAGGGCTGCAGACTGCCCAGATGAAGGATGCTCACAGGGGAAGGGCAATCCAGCCAAGGCTTCCTGCAGGAGGCAATTTCAACTCACCACTCACACCTGAGGGAGGGGGTTGGCCTCTGTTCTGGTCCCAAAGTTCAAAGTCTGGGAGTGGCCAGGCTCTTCCCCAGGAGGCCTGGGTCTGGTTTCCAGGATGGAAAGTCCAGTGCTGCGGGCCAGCCCTGAGACAGGCCCAGGCATGCAGCAAAACTGGGGCGGGGGTGGCAGGGGAGAGGCTACTGGAATAACAAGCCACCTACAAACCTAGGGAGGGGCGCAGGGCGGAAGCATTGCTCGCATCAGTGCCTGTGCCCTCACCTTCAGCCTTGGGGCCCGGCAGCCATAGGTGGGATTCCAAAAGTTCTGAGGTTGGAGTCCCCTGGGTTTGGGGGGCTTGAGGCCAGAGGGCAGCCAAGAGCCAAGGAGGCTCCCTCCCAGCTCTCCAAGCCCTCCAGACTCAGCTCCTGGGCCTGTGGGGAGCCTTAGGCACTCCACAGGCCTGCTTCCCAGTCCGGAAGTCCCTTCCCCCTCCAGAGTGGGCCCCAGCTCCATTGGCAGAGGTGAATTTCGCACCTCAGGTCCTGTAATAGGATGGTAAGGCAGCAGGAGGGGAGGGAGTGGGTTTTTTTTTGTTTGTTTGTTTGTTTTTTGTCTTTTTAAGATTTTATTTATTTTTAGAAAGAGAGAAAGGGGGAGAAGAACATTGATGTGAGAGAGGAACATCAGTTGGTTTCCCCGACCTGGAACCAAACCCACAACCCAGGCACGTGCCCTGATTGGGGGTGGAGCCAGTGAATTTTGTTTTGTGGGATGACGCCCAACCAACTGAGCCGCTGCAGTCAGGGTACCCTGTTGTTTACGGGCCCCTTCCGGACCCCACAGCCTGGTGGTCTCGGCAGGTCATGGGGCGCAGTTGAAGATGCTCCAAGGTGCTGGCAAAGGTGGGGCAGAGTTCAGGCTGCTGCTGCCAGCCACAGGGTCGTGGCATGCTCCCTGGGGAGAAGCAGGACTTTGTGCTCAGCCGTGGCTGTGAAGCACCCCTCCCTGAGCAACGCTTCATTCTCACACAGGCCCTGGACAGCCCTTGGGAGGGTCCATCTGTCCCCCTCTGACTATGAAGTCCACTACCTCCTGGTTGGTGTGCCCAGGGTAGGGCATGTAGCCCAGCAAGATGTCCCAGAGCAGTACCCCAAAAGACCTGCATCATGAATGGGGGGAACCAAATGAAGCCTATCAGGCACAGCCTCCTCTTCCCTCACCTGAGGCATGGGAGGGGGAGGGCGCAGCATCACCTGGAGTCTGTCTTGGATGTGAAGGTGCCCTCCAGGAAGGCCTCTGGGGCATCTACTTGACCTGCAGCAGAGCCCGAAGACCCTTGCAGAAATAAGTGGCTCAACCGGAGGGAGGAGGAGAGGGATGAGTTATTCAAATGTCACAGGAGGCTGCTGGGAAACTCCCTTGAAGCAGCAGCCTTCCTCAAAGTCCCCAGTCTTGGCCACCAGGCTGTCCCAATGCAGCTCAGCAAAGAGTTCCTGGCAGCGATGTCCCTGCAGAGTTGGGGGGCAAGGTGGGGACCACTGCCAGAACTCAGAATCTCTGGCTCTAATCTACTTTCATAAAAGTTATCTGAAAGTGCTCCTTCTTGGGGGGGTGGGGTTGGGCCAGGGGTTCCTTGAGCCGGGACCTGTGGATGAAGGGATTTTCCTCCAGGTGGTAGCAGCCCTGGGCTGTGTCCTGGGCCAGCTTGGAACAGGTCCCACATGGCCAGAGGTGACAGCTGGCCCTGGGTTGGGCAGGCAGTACATTAGTCTGCGCAGGTGTGGCACACATGGACAGGGTCTTTAGAGGGGCCTGGGGCCTGGGAGAAGGGTCTCCCCAGGTAGAGCCAGTTGTGCCTCAGGAAACTCTGCACGTCCTCCCAGAGGTCAACTCCAGTAGAATTAGGTGAAGGGCAGCCCCAGACGCTGAGTCCCACACAGCACCCAATGTTCTGATGGCTGACCTTGCTGGGCAGGTGGTACACATACCCCATCACCAGCAAGGAAAGAAACCATGCTTTAGGCTCCACAAAACTGGAGGGGACCGCTGTGTCCCTAGACTTGCTGCCTCTCAGCCCCAGGGTGAAAAGAGGCTGTTCCCACGGGCAGTTCTGGGGGCCCTCCCACTGCTTCCAGGGGGCCTCTGGCCCCAGGTGCACCTGATGAGAGCACCTGCGTGAGGAAGTCGGCCCCTCCAGTGGAGAGCAGTCCTGGCAGGTCTGGGAGGAAAAGGGCACAGAACTCCCGAGCTCCCCAGACACTTCGGGAGGGTGGGCTGACTCCAGCATCAGCAGCTGTTTCTCCCTCCATGGAACCCTGCTCCCCCAACCCCGGCTGGGAGTTCCACCCCCTCTGAACTTGATAGCCACCTACAGGGGCTGGGGTCCCCAGGAAGGCCAATCACCAGACCCTCACAGACCTCTCCAAAGGCACCATGGCCCAGGTCTCTGCATGAAGACAGGTTGGAAGGGAGTGGGTGGCTGAGCCTGAGGAAGGGTCCTGGAGAGTCTAGTCTCCTTAACCTCCCTCCTTCCACCTGCTCCTTTGCCCAGCTGGCCCTATCTGAGAGTCTGAGCTTTCTCTGCATCCTGGCATGTCCCCAGGCATAAGTCCTGCAGAGGCAATGTTGACTGGCACAGAGCGGGGGCAAAAGAGAAGAAAGGTATGGGCTCAAGTGGGGGTGGGAGTCTGTATGAAGCCCACCCTTAGGTCCTGGCAGATACCCTGAGGTGGAGGCAACCTTTGCTCCAAAGGAATCGTATCCTAGGGTCCCTACCATCCAAGAATTGAGGGTGACATCTGACCCTGGACAAGTTATTCTCCCTTTTGGAGGTGTTCTGGCCTCTATCTCCTCTATACAAGGTGTTTGGGCCAGCAGCTGCTCTCTGGGATCCAGAACTCACCACAGAAGGGGGCAGGATGGGAGCGGGGATTCAGAGGGCATAGGTTCTCAGAGAGGAGGCAGAAGACTAACCTGAGCATGACATTCTGGAGAAATCTCAGGAAGCCCTGGGGGTAGAGCCCCATCTGGCAGCAGTGGGGAGTGGGGGCTGTCCTGATGGTGGTGTTCGAAGCTTGCCGAGTTTGAGCTCAGGGCCCGGCAGCCTTGTCCTCCACAGGCCCTGCCACTTCTGTGGTTCACTGAAGGTGGAAGAAGCCACCCTGCTCTGCCTCCTCCTACCTAGGACATCTCTTCAGATGCCCATTAAAGCAAAAGTTTTCCCCAGGGCCTCCCCAGTTGCTCCTCTTAGAACCCCAGAGGAGTTCACCATTGCTCTGCAGGGAGTGAGGCTCTTGAAATCAGTCATGTGGGCCCCTGAGACCCCACACAGCTCAGTGGAGAGGTGGGCAGCCTTGAATCAGCCGTATCTGCTGGATGATCCATACCCAGAATCAGGACCCCACACACCATAAGGAGGCTCAGTGTAGAAGTCGCCCCCACAGCCACCAGCAGAATCAGAGAGCCTGGGGTGTGGCAGATCCAGGGAGAGAGAGAGACACCTCCAGTGGGAAGCTCCTCTCTTGTCCCTCTCCTCCAGGTTTTTACCCGTGCCTCAAGACTCAGCTCAGGTGTTAACTTTTCATTCATTCTTTTTAAAATCTTTATTGTATTTTTTCTGTTACCATTTAGTCCCCTTATATCCCCCTCCCCCCAGCAATCCCCACACTCTTGTCCATGTCCATGATCAGATGTTAACTTTCCCATGATGCTTTTCCCACTTATCCTAGACAAGCACAACCTCTCCCTCCTGAGAACCCCAAAACACTTTGCATCCCCTATGGCAGTTGTCACTTTGACGTATATCTGTGTCTAGATATATAGATAGCTAGATAGTGCCCCTCCCACACTAGGCCACTAGACCACATGCTCCCTGAAGGCAGAGCATGCACTGATGCCTCTCCAATCTCCTGCCCACACCCAACACAGTGCCTGGCACACAGCAGGCAACGTCTGCCATACCCTACTGCTCCTCCCAGCCTGAGCTCCCTGGAGTCCAGACCCTGGACGAAGGCAGAGCATATGCATGCAGGTGGTGTTATCCACAGCTAGCTCCACGCCCTCTGGGAACATGCATTCAGCCAACCGGAACGCTGCCTGCCATTGGCAGCCTTTCAAAAGGCAATGACTGAAATTGAGATGCAGTCGGATCTCCACTTCTCCATGATTCTCCTTGACTGTGAATAAAAGAACTAATATTGCAGGGTGAGGATGGAGTTGTGGGGAACACATACATACTTTTGCCAGCCCCGTGGATAATTCTAGCCCTGGACTTTGAAACAAGGAGCAAAGCCAGGCATTTGAGGGTGGGTGAGAAGTCTTGGGGGACTTGTCAGGCCTGAATACTTCCTTTTTTGGAGTCTTTGAGCTTGTAAGTATTTGAGAATTCATAGTAAGGAGATACTTGAAAAGCACCCCAGAACACCCCATACAGACAGTCCGGTCCCTAAATATTTCTGTGCTGTGCAAGAAGCAGGTAGTTCATAGTGCAAAGTTCCTGGCTCAGATGGGAGTGGGCTCAGGGATTGAGGAAAAAGGCTAGGCCAGACTGAAAGGTGGGGGATAGGGGCTAATACCTGCCAGAGGCTGCAGGTAGAGCTCACTGCTGGAGTGTAGAAAGGATATGCAATCTTTCCCATTAGCTGAGAGCAAGTCCATCTCTGAGATATCATCCCCTGGAAATAGAAAGTGATAAAAGGAGGAAGGGGCACACAGCTGCCTCACTGCTGGAAATGGCTTATGAACAGTGGGGAAGCTGGAGTCTCCCAGCAGAAATCCCAATTCCCAGAGTGTGGCCTCCTCTAGGCTAGTATCACAACACAGGTGCTGCCAGTTCACAGGTGGAGCCAGGAGCCAGAGAGAGGTGGGAGGGAGTAATCGACTCTCTCAGGCTGGCTGGGACACCTCCTTGTCTGTCTGACTTCTCTGGTCCCATGTCCTCAGCCATACATGGGAGAGGCTGTACACAGTGGGAGACGATGTATACAAACTATTTACAAACAGTACAGCCCAGACAGACGCCAAGGCTCTGTTACTTCACACCAGTGGTTTCCAAACTCAAACGTATTAGAATCACCTAGAGGACTGATGAAAACACAGATTTCTGGGACCCTTCCCTAGAGTTTCAGGGTTTTTTTTTCCTTAAAAACATTTTATTTTTTAAAATATTTTATTTATATATTTTTTTTTTTAGAGAGAGGGGAAGGAGAAAGAGAGGGAGAGAAACAGCAATGTGTGGTTGCCTCTCACATGGCCCTCACTGGGGACCCAGCCTGCAATCCAGGCATGTGCCCCGACTGGGAATAGAACCAGGACCGCTTGGTTCCCAGCCGGCGCTCAATCCAGTGAGCTATACCAGCCAGGCTTTCCTTAAAAACATTTTAAAATTTATTTCTTAACTTTAGAGATAGAGGAAGGGAGAGAGGACAGAGAGAGAGAAAGAGACCTGGTGTTCCACTTATTTATACATTCATTTGTTGATTCTTGAATGTGCCCTGATCTGAGGATGAACCCGAAACCTTGGCATATAGGGACGATGCTCTGACCAGCTGAGCTACCCCGCCAGGGTGACACTAGAGTTTCTGATTCAGTAGGTTACAGGGGGGCTGAGAGTTTGCATTTCTAACAATTTCTTAGGTGGTGCTGATGCTACTGGCTCAGGGACCACGCTTTGAGACGTACTGATTTAAATTATCTCTGCCTTTCTTCCTGTCTGCTCAGCTTGCTAATTTGGCCAGCTCTAAGTTCCTGTGATTACTGCAGAACAAGAAGGGAACGTGCTGTAGTGAAAAAGGTCCTGGATTTAAGTGAAAATCTAAGGAGTACTGTCTGCAAGTGTGACTTGCAACTTATCTAACATTTATTTTCCTTCCTTCCTTCCTTCCTTCCTCCCTCCCTCTCTTTTCTCACCTCTTTTTCTAAGAGCGATTACTCTTTCTGCTCCGGCCTGGAGCCGGGCTCAACACCTTGCACATTCATTCTTCTGAGAAACTCGCCTTGTTCTAAGGCTCTACCCTCACTTCACCCTGAGGGCTGCCCAGCTGCTCTGGCGAAGGGCGCACCTATCCCGTAGCCTCCGTCGCTTTTGCCCGAAGTACAGGCCCCTCTGCCACACGCGAAGCCGCCGCTGCAGCCCAGCCAAGCAGAGCCCTGGCCGCCCTCCGCCCCGTCCCCCTCCCGCAGTGAACAGCCCGCCTGCGGAGAAGAGGTCCAGCGGTTCCCTCCATCCGCGGAGCGACCGTAGGATGGCTGGCAGCACGCCCACCTCTCCCCGCGGCCCCACGCCCTCACCTGTCTCTATGGAGCGTCTCTCCAGTTTCTAGGCGGCAGCCTGAGGTCCTGTCGCCTCAGGTGGGCCCGACAGCGTCCCCTGGCCGCCACCAGCAGCGGTTCAGCCGTGTGCCCTCCAGCCGTCGCGTGAGGACCCGGGCGCTGGGCGACGGCTCCCACCCCTGGGGCTGGAGTAGGAAAAGGGGCTCCCAGCCAGACCCAGGGACTTTGGGACCCCAGGCCCGTGCGTAGAGCGCATGTGTGTGCACTCGCGGGAGAAGGTCGGGACCTTAACGCTGAGCGCTGGGGAGGGAGCTCCCCGCCGGAAGCTAAAATGTGCCCAAAAGCCGTAGGTGGCGCCCCCGCCCGGCGCCGCGACCCCTTCGGTCCCATCTGTCGCCGCGCGCTCCTCAGCGGCCTGAGACTCTCGGAGGCAGACGGCTGTCTCTCCGGGCTCCTCGGCGGGCCTCGGGCGCGAACCAGCAGGGCCCCCGGCGCTCCCCGCGCGGCGCCGAAGTCTGAACACGGAGGAGCTCTCCACCCTTCACCCGCCCTGGCCCCGGGCGCTTGAGCCGCCCCTTCCCACCGGCTGCGCTGACTCCGGGACGGGCGCCCTCGCTCTGCAGTCCAACAGGTTGTAAAGCGTCTCCCCACGATCAGGGGGGAAGACGCCACGCACCCGTGACAAGTGGTTCTTGGCGCCTTTGCGGCCCGCGACTCGGTAAGCTGAGATCCTGCGGACAAACTTGGGTCCTGGGGCCGCCCCCCTGAGGCAGAGGTTGGTGACAGCGGCGGCTCCGTAATTTCTTATCTGAGGGACTTAGAAGCCATAGTCGATTTTAAAGAGATGGGAGACTAGGTTTGCACACCATACACTTACATCCTACACTTATTTAGGAGGCTGAATGGAGATGGGGTAGGAGGAGGCTCAGGCCACCCACCCCTTGACTCCGCCGCCGATTTCGGGTCCTCTGATGGGCGGGAACGGGCTTTTGGGTGTGGGCTAACTCGATGGCGACTATTGCCACCTGTCCCGAGTTCCGCTGGAAGAAGGGACAGTCAAGGTCACCGGGGCCGCAGGTCAGCTGCAGAATACTCTAAGACGTAACGTAGCGCGCAGGTGGCCTCCCTTCCCCTGACGATAGAACCTCAGACTCCCAGGTCACCACCCACCTCCATCCCTGCTCCCCACTTACTGGCACTGGCCCGGCGCCCACCAGTGTCAGCACCGCGATGCCGCCTGCGTAAGCCCCACATCACTCTTTGTGTGGGCTCGCGCCGCCCGCAGGCCCCGCGGTGGGACAACTGTCCCTCAGTGTCTGGGAGCAGGGAGGGGGGAAAGGATCATAGGGCACCAGCTCGGCGGTGGGTGGAGAAGGGAGGAAGGAGCCTGGAGCTCACCTGGGGAAACTAGAGGAGAGGCTGGCTCCGAGCGTGGGTCCGGGGGGTGGGGGCTGGGACTCGGCGGGGACGAGGCGGGCAAAAAAGGAGCCTGGGACTCGGAGCCGAAGCAGAGAGCGGCTCCTGAAAGGTGACAGGGAGGCTACGGGGCTGGGAGAAGAGGCCGCAAGTTCATGGGGGAGGGGAGATGGAGAGAACCTCTCCTCTCCCGCGCCGGGCTCGCCTCTCGTGGCCACGCCCCTAGCCCCACCCACCCAGCGCGCACGGCGCGGGGAGCTGGCGCGGGGAGCTGGCACGGGGCCAACCCGCGGGACGCCGGCTGACGCTTCTGCAAGTTTCTCTCCGCAGAGACTTGGGAGTCACACGGACTTTGGCCCTGCTGCCTCCCCATCCTTTCCTCGACTTAGCGTGGTGTTCCCGCCCCCGGCCTGCGCTGAGACCTCAGGGCCTGTCCCTCCTTCCGTAGCTGCGTGATCAGGTCCTAGGATTCCCGCACACAGCGCGCCTCTCAGGCCGCATTTTGTAAGCACCCATCCGGAGTGCTGGCCGCACGGGTGAGAGGCTTTTCTGAAAGAGCCATTGGGACCCAGCCTGTTGAGACTTAGAAAAGTGCCTCTGGCTGGACAGTTCCTTGACTGCCAGAGAGCACTTACCCGAAGCTCTGAGCCGTGGCACTTGCGGGCGGTAGCGTAGAGGCCCATCACCGGTTCCTCCTACCGCTTCTAGGTTTGCTGGTTTAGACCCAACTACCAGGGCCCGAACGAACTGCGGTTTATAGGAGTGTCCAAGCCGCTCGGTAGACACCAAGTGGCCCTAAAGTCGGCCTGACCACCCCCTCTTCAGATTCTGGGATTTCGAAAGAGGAAAGGGCTGGTCATGTGATCAGAGAGGTCCCTAAGTTTCCTGGAAGAGCCTTGCAAAAACCCCCAAAATGGACTCAGTCTCTCGTCTCTGACTTGGGCTGCCCCAGGGAATGGTGTGGGGTGCCACACCCCTGACACCCCACATGGGGTTTCTAGATCTCTCCTGCCAGGAGCAGTGGGGGCGGGGGGGTGCACTTCACTGGTAGTGGCCACTGTGATCACATGGGAAGTGCTCTTTAAACTGCCCCAAGAATACATACATACATACATACATACACACATAAACTTCCCCAAGAAAGACAATATCACTTGCCCTAACTTGTGTCTTTCAGTGACTTTGTGACTTCAAGGTTGCACCTCCCAATACTCTCAGAAACATGGACCTCTGGGTTCACCTCACGCAATTCCATTGCCTGTGTTAACTGCACACAACTGTAGTGTGATGGTGTGAAAGCCTGAGCCCTGATACCAAGTGTGAGTGCTGGTACTAGTACTCAACTCGAACCTCTGGTCAGTGGGGGATGGTGTAGGCCCAGTTCTGAGACAGTTTCCCCACCACCTGTAAAAATCATAGGAAGAGAAACTGCTCTGTAATTCACAAGGCATCCCACAACTGTAAGGGCCAAAATCTTCATAGTTTTGTGCCTTCCTCACTCTTTTGCACAAGGTAGATGTTTCTGATGTTTCCCTCTTGCTCTCTCTCCCTTCCTCTCTCTAAAATCATTAAACATGTCCTCGAGCAAGGATAAAAAAAAAGCTATAGTATTTCAGTGCTTGGTAGTCTCTGTACAATGCTCGGTGTGGATACAACAGTGATTTTGTACAATCCCTGGTACCCATGCCCTGTTTAACTCTGTAAATATTCCACTATGAAGTCACAGAATTTACTTTGCAAGGTCTCTGTAAGCCAATGGTTCTCAGGTGTGACTGAGCCAGGACAACAGCAGCAGCACCACCTGGGAACTTGTTAGAAATGTAAATTCTTGGGTTTCACCCTAGACCTACTGAATCAGAAATACTGGTGTAGGCCCCAGCAATCTGCTGTAACTCATTCTCCAAGCGATTTTTGTCACGGTAAGTAACTATTGCTGTTTGCAGATACAGTTAGCTGTTTAATAAAAGCTATTATATAATACTATGTTCGGCCCTGGCTGGTGTGGCTCACTGGACTGAGTGCTGGTCTGCAAATCCAAAGGTTGCAGGTTCGATTCCAGGTCAAGACACATGCCTGGGTTGCAGGGCAGTGCTAAAGACTGAATGGTTGTACCCCCCCAACCCTCGCCAAAGCCAAATTCACATGTTGAAACCTAATCCCCAATGTGAGGGTATTTGGAGATGGGTCCATTGGGAAATGATTAAACATGAGGGTCCTGCCCTTGTGGTTGGAATGGGACTAGTGCTCTTCTAAAGAGAACCCAGGAAGCTCCTTTGTCCCTCTGCCATTTGAGAGCTAAGAACCAGGAAGCAGGCTCTCACCAGAGACCAAATCTACCAGCACCTTGATTTTGGACTTTCCAGCCTCCAGAACTATAAGAAATAAGTATGTTTATATTAAGCCACCCAGTCTATGGTATTGTTATAGCCCACACAGGTAAGACAAACAGTCTGATTTTTGGCCTCTTCATGTCTCAGGCCAGCAGTTAATGGAAACAGGGAACCGTAAGAGAAGATGCTCATCTACTTCATTAAGGACACCTGCTCTTCAAGGGGACTGATGAGAGTGTCCTTCCAGAAGTGCCCGCCACACTGAGACCATTGCCCTGGCCTGGCTCCACTCCAGAACCACAATCCACGTTTTTGTTGGCTCCACACGTGGACTGTTTTTGCCTTCCCCTGGTTCTTCCCCCCACTCCCCTGGGACAGCCCCGCCCTTGATACCACATCTGAAATCAGTTCAAATCAGACTCCCAGAGGAAACATTTTATTTCAACACACAGCTATAGTGTTCATGTACCTTAGCCAGGGTCAGCAGGAAGAGAGAGGTACTTAGTTTGTCTTGTCACCAAGAGGGGGTAAATAGCTAAGTCATCCTCACTCCCAGCACTGGTCCTCAGAAGTCCCACATCCTGAGCTCCAGGTACCAGGATATAATGGTAGGGCTGACCCTGCTCCAAAAAACTCAAAACAGCCTGCTTCCAGGAAGGCAAGCCTTCTGATCCTCGTCTCCTGCCCTCCCTTAGGACACAAAGCCCTTCTGTCTGGCCAGGCATCTGCCGGTGAACTCCAGAACGCATCCACCTCTTCATCCGTAACAGCTATACTCTGTCTCTGACACCCCATTTTGGGGCATCCCTGAGGTCAGTCTCTGGAGATACTGCTGACGCAGAGGGGGCAACTGGGGATACAGCTCAAAGCCCTCTGGAAGGGTAGAATTAGGAAGCTTATAGTGGAGGAGGTGCTGCCGGAGACCCTGCAGAGAGGGAAGAAACTTTATGAGGTGAGTAGTGAGGCCTGTTGAGATCTCCGTCCCCTAAAACCCACTACTCTCCCACCCTCCAGGCTGTGCTGACCCTACCTCATCTGCCAGCAGCCAAGTTTTCTGCAGCATGCTCCTGCGGGCAGCTTTCACCTCGTCCTAGAGACAGAACAGGGAGAGGTGGCACTAGGCCAAGGGCTGGTACCCCTCGCTGGCCCTCACCTCCTCTCCAGCTGCCCAAGGGCAGTGCAGCTACAGGCTCCCTCCCTCCCTCTGGAGACGGGGCTGTAACTTACAGAGCTCTTTGGGTCCTGGGAGAAGATGAAGCTGTTGACATGAGCCACAGTCACAGCATAGAGTACGGGACACCAGTGTGGACGGAGCGCACTGGTCACCAGGGCCCGGAAGTAGAGCTGGAGGAGGGCCAGGTTGTCTTCAGGAGGCTCCGTGTAGCATTCTAGGGACACTGGCAACTGAGACAGGGGTACGAGACATGCTGTAGATACCATGGTCACCACTGCACAGTGGGGTGACGGAGGACTGTGATAACGTTTTTAATTCTCAAAAAATGTTTTAGAGTTTTTACATAAAATATATTTTATACATATATTAAAGTATTCCTATTTTAACTTTACCAGAACGTTATAAAAGATTTTAAAATGAAATCTTTAAAAAAAAGTAGCTCTTTACAGCTTACAAACTCCTTAGCCCGATATTTGAAGCCCTTTAAGGCTTTCTTAGCTTCGTTTCCCAGAAGTTCCCAAACTGAAATGTGCTCCAGACGCCTCCACCTTCCCAAGCCCTGTCACATTCCCCTCTGCCTCAGCTGTTGCTGATGCAGTTCCACTGGGTACATTCCTGGTCAACGCAGGTCGTTTCCCACTTCTCCCATAAAGCCTTCCTCTTATGGGAAGCCAACCTTCCCTTCTCCGACTCCTGACTTAACACCTAGAATCTAAGCAATTTAGAACTATCCTAGGATTTAGTACATCTCTTATCTGGATCACAGCACCTCATGAACACGAAGCTGTGCCTTGAACATCTACTATATGCCAGGAAACCTTGTCATGGGTCCATTTAATGTCCTGGAAGCCTCCAAGAGGTAAAACGGAACTGGAGGCCCGCCAACACTCCCCACTGCCCCCGAGACCCAGTACAGGATGCCCGTGGTAGGCTCTGCTGGGTGAGAAAGTACCTGGGTCAGAGGCAGGCCCAGAGCTCGCAAGGCTCCCACGTGTTCCCCAAAGAGGGTGAGACGCAAGGTGACGCTGAACCGACGCTGCAGGGGAAGGAGTACCAGAGTCCCAAAGAGGTGGTCCCCAAAAGAGACAGCCTCAAAATGCTCCAGGAAATTGGCATAGAGGTCATGGAAAGACGCCAGGCCAGGAAGCGGGCAATCCAGGTTGAGTTTTGGCAGGACTTCAGGCTGGCAGAGCCGGGCCAGGAGGGCCGCCACTAGACGTTGTACTGGGGTCTCCCGGAATAGTTCACTGTCCACCAGGAACCCACACATGAGCCGTGCCAGGCGGGCAGCAGGGGGCACAGCCCAGAGAGCCTGGGGGCGCCAGCTCTCCAGGACCAGCACCCACTGCAGGGCCCGCGTGGCTGTGCCCACAGCGTCAGCAGGAGGGAGCCCTGAGGGGGCGTCTGAGGCCTGGTGGTAGAGGTGAACCAGTGGCAGGAAAGGCCAGTCAGTGGGCAGCAAAGGCTCCTTAGGCAAGGGGAGCAGCAGAGCTGGGATTCGCTGTAGCTCCCCTCGGTACAAGGCCTGAGAGGCTTTCAGGCTGGGCTGGGTCAGCGAGCAGTGGGTCAGGTAGCAGCTGCGAATGCTGGGGAGGGCCTGGCAGGCCTGGGTCAGCAGAGCCCCTCGCCCGCACCCAGGGTCCCTGCTGCTCCCTAAGGACAGCTGGTCAGAGAAGTCTGCTGCCTCTGGACCTCCTGATGCTCTTTCCCTGTAACAGAACCCGAAAGCCACAAATAAGAGCTGGAACCATAGCACCCAGAAGGCCATGCCAGCTTTTCAGGGCTTCCCAGAGGTCCTAGGTGCTCCCGGTTCCCCCAATAACCTTCTGTGTAGTGTGTGTAGCAGTTAAGAGGATGGTCACTAGAGTCAGCTGCCTAGGTGCAAGTTTATAGAACTTCTCTGTACCTGTTTCCTCATAGTAAAACGACTAAACAGTAAATCTACTTATTGGGGTGATCACTTTGCAAGCTATGTAATGTCTAATCAGTGTCTTGTAGACCAGAAACTAATATAATATTGTAAGTCAACTGCAGTTGAAACATAAAAAGTTTTAAGCAGTAATACTTATCTCACGGTACAGGTAAAATACAGTCAGGCACATAAGGGAACACAGACAGAGTAAGCACTCAGTGACCACTGGCTGCTGCATGTGCACTGCTGGTTTACACACTACTATACAGTCACAGCGGAGTCTCATAATAATTCTCCCGGTGTTTATCCTCAACCTCATCTTACTAGTGAGGAAACGGAGGCTCAGGCAGGGTTAGGTGTAATTCATGGAAGAATTAATTAAGCCCAGGTCTTCTGGCTCCGTCCACATCGGAGGGGTGCTCTGTCCACAACCACAGCCCCCTCCCAAAGGGCTGAGGTGATGCCACCAAACCTGGACTCACGGGAGAAACTCCAGCCGGAATACACAGCTCAGCAGTAGCTCATGGGCAAGGTGCTCGCTTCCAGGCAGCAGCCGGCTCAGCAAGGCCAAGGCCACGCCATGATGGAGGGCAGCACTGGTGGCTGGCACTGGCTGGAGCGTTGCCTGTGGACAGAGTGGAAGGCCCACGGGGTTGAGAGGACAAAGCAAAGAGAAGTGCAGACGAGGACGTAAGCAAAGAGGGTGTGTGCTAAAGGGCATGTCTGGAGGAAAGCAGGAATGGCATCGCCTGCCAGCAGCAGGACAGGTTCCAGAGAAGAAGGAGGGGGATAATGTGGGGGGCGGGGGGGTGGGGGTGGATCAAGGTATGGGGGCTGGGGACACCCACCGCTCTCTGAGCCAGCATCAGTGCCAGATACTGCAGGTGGCACTCATGGCGTAGGGCCCACGCTGAGAAGGGTGTGAGGGGCGGGGCAGCCCTAGGAGCCACACATTGGAGGAAGTAGTTCTGGAGTCCTGGGGCAGCTAATGCAGCAGCCAGCTGAGGAAAAGCAAGCTTGTTCAGATGTAGAAGGTGACTCTGATCCTTTCTGGGGTGCCCCGGTAGCTGCTCCCTCCCTCACCTAACTCAGAAAAATGGGTGCTGGCAGAAGCCTCCTTTTCCAAGGGGCGCCCTCCCCACTTTCCTTCTGACTCCTGCCATGTTGGGCCCCTGCCTGGAACCTAACCAGGGGCCTAGGGCTCACCTGGCCACAGAGCCCCTTGTGGATCCGGGCCAGGGTATTGAAAAGGCAGAGGAGGGACGTGAGGACCGGGAAGGGTGAGGCTGAGCCAGCAAGACTGAGAGCGGGGCAACCTCCAGTGCAGCCCAGTGACACGAGGCTGCGGAGAGCTTCAGGGGCCGGAGCACAGGGCTGAGGGTTGCAGAGGAGAGAGCAGCGCCTGCAGCAGAATGGAGAAGTTGGGGGGCTCTAGCCCGACGTGCGTCAGGCTGGGAAGGCAGGGGCTTGGCTGTGTAGACAGTGCCTGCCTTCCTTAGAGCCCCCAACTGATGCCTGCTTGGGTGTCAGATTCCCCTCTGGCTGAGGGCTTCCCCACCGGAACGGACCGGGGAGCTAGATTCCGGAGCCCCACAGGAGAGAGACTGTCTCCACAAACTACACTCACTGTACCTACCTGAGCGAGTCCCACAGGCTGCCCAGAGCGGGCTGGCTCAGCAGGGGCAGCAGCAGCTCCCCCGACAGGCGCTCCATGTCCTGAAGCCAATCCTCTGGGCACAAGTCGGGCTGAAAGACCAAGGGGCTCACTGAGCTGATGGCCCGGGACTCCCATTGTCTTAGACCCTGTGTACCCAGGCCAAGCCCGTAATTCTAAGAGCCCAAAAGAGTCAGTATTGGGAGGTTCCTGCCTTCTGGCCCTTGTGGAGGAAGAGAAGACCCTGTGGCTGCTCTGGCACTTGAGGCCCAGGGGTCCCGAGAGCGCAGAAAGGCTCCGTGGAGGCTGAGCTGCTGCTTGGGGTTCTTGGGCTCTTCGGAAGCTCCACTGGGTGTGGAGGTGGAAAAAGGATGAAAGGTAGGAAAGGTGGAGAGTGGGAGAAGGGGAGTGGGGAGGCAGGAGTGGAGAGATGAAAACAGGAAGAGGGGGGTGGAGTGTTAAGGTGGAAGCAGGGCCTCCTGGGCACGGGGCAAGGCAGGAGGGCAACACTCACCTGCCGGCTCCAGGCCTGGTAGTAGGCGTTGAGGAAGAGCAAGCAGGCAGTGGGCACCGGGCCCACAGCACTCCACGCCTCGGGTCTGGGCAGCAACTTTAAGGTCTGTCTTAGACATGGCTCCACAAGAGGCTGGAGCCCAGACACCTGTGTCCAAGTGACCAAGGAAGGGGTGGCCAGTAGACTGGCCTCAGTGGAGTCACTACAGGGAAGCCAAAAGGGCCCACAGTGAGGATCTAGCTGTCTCGACTCCCCTCTAAGCTCTAGCCACCCTCTCCCTAGGGGGGAGCTCTCCTGCCTCTCTCGGAGCTCCTGGTGGGAGGTCCCTGCTGGCACCTCAGGGCTACTGCCTACCTGCCGGGTTTGCAGGTAGTGCTGCTGGCTGCCAGGGTCAGCTGGGTGAGGACACTGAGCAATGAGGCTATCCGTTGCATGGACAGCGGCTGAGGGGGGTGGGTGCTGAGCTCCTTCGGCACGACCTGCAGGGCCCGGATCAGCACCGGGTATAGCTCCCTGGGGAGAACAATGGCTGCCTTTGAGTGCAGAAGAGAGATGGAGATACGAGATGTACGCAAGGCCTGCCCGAGGCTCTGTGGTCTAGTTAAGGGGGATCAGAAGGGAGGTCCCAGGGCTGGGTACTCCTGGTCGGCTTCAAGAGGGAAGGAACGTTGGGGGTTGAAGGGAAGGAGGTAGCCCTTCAGGCTTTCCTCCAAAAAGGAATTTAAATCTGATGTATACCAACACTGTTGTGAACAGAACGTGAACAATATTCTGTGGATGGCACAGACTGTGTTCCCCTCTCCCCTAGCTGGTCATTATTCCCAGAATCCCCTCTTCCTCATTTTCAGCCTCCCTCCAAGCTTGAAACCTTGAGCAAGGCCAAGTCATCAGTTTAGGCAAAAGTGCTGAACTGGAAGGGTCTCCCAAGGAGCCTACCCCTTGTTTTTCCTCACCTGTAAAGGTCACCACCCTGGCCATAGGAGGCTGCTACAGCCCACAGACGGAAGGCCTCAGTATTCAGCATCTCAGCTTCCTCTGGGGGCAAGGTCAGTTCCTGGGGAGCCTCGGCTATAAAGCGGCACAGGCAGCTCCGGAGATCAAAGCTACTCAACTGAGAGTGGACAGAGTCTGGGGATCAGGATCAGAGCTGGGGGTGTCAGTAGCCTCAGGTTCTTTCATTACGGAGACTGGCTCAACCTGGCCCTGTTCCAGGCCCCTCTGGTGCCACAGGGTCATAGCTCCGGGCTAGGGTGAAAAAACCTCCTCTGTCTCTCTCTCCCACCCTCCCCTCCCCTCTCCTTTTTAGCAAGCACTTGCTGGGCACCTTTTCAAAGGCTACTTGGCTATGGGTGATGTGTGCCCATCTGTATGTGGCTCTTCTGGTTTGGGAGCCTACTCCTCACGTAATGAGAGCACAGTAGGTCTAGAGGGTACAACAGGCTCCAGGTGACTAGGTTCCTGACTGGTGGTTTTTGTTGTATTTCTAAGCAACAGAATCCGAGACGAAGAGGAAGACGGAATGAGCAGGGCCCCAGAGTCCAGGGGCCATGCTTAGCCCCCAGCCCAGTGCTTTCTTGAAGACCCCCAGCTCCGCCCCTGCCCTGTGTCCTGCTCACCAGCCGGGCAGCAATGTTTCTACCAGCGGAGGCCAGGACACGAAGTAGCTTCATGGCAGCAGCACAGGGTACTTTGTGTAGATGGGGGGTCGGCCCTATCCCGACGGGGGACCAGCTGGTGGGCAGGAACTCTCGAACTACAGTCTCAATTAGCCGAGGGCACTCCAGGACCTGTGGGGGACAGGAGGAAAGGGAGGTAGGGAGGCTGAGGGTCAAGATCAGGCCCAGCTAGGCTCTTTGCCCAGTCCCTATCTCTTTCTCACCCTTGTGGCTGACTCCAGGGAATGCCGGGCCAGACGGATGAGCACGGCCAGGATGTCAAGGACGACAGAAGGTCCTGGGCAGGTGACCTCTAGCACATAGCGCAGCCGAGGCAGCAGGTTGGTGGCCAGAAGCCCCTGGAGGTTAGAGAGATAAACACGCCACCAAACACAGGTGGACCCAGGCCCTGATGACCCCTCCTGCCTGACATGTGCATGCCCTGGAGGTCACGGGACAGGTACAGCTGTCCCAGCATCTTTACCTTGATGACATCATGTCGGGCCAGGTCAGATGGAGGCTGGTTTCCTTCCTCAGGGCTCTTCTTTTTTGCCTTTTCGCCTGAAGGCTCTTCATCTTCATCCTCATCCTCCTTGCCCTGCTGGCTGGGCATCAGAGGGAACACCAGAGCTCCATGGTACCAGGAGAAGGTGCTGTCGAGGAGCTCCTGCCAGAGGAAAGAGGATGGGGTGAGAAGAAGTGGGAAAGCCAGGCAATGGGGGCAGGGGTAGTGAGTGGACCGACCCACAGAGAGAAGAAGGGCAAGGCTCCGGGCGTCGGGGCTTTTAGGAGAAGAGGGGGAAACTTCCACCCCATTCTCTGCTCTGCCTGGCAAAGCCTTCACCACGAGGGCATTCCCAGCAGGAGGAGTATGGACCCTGATACTTCAAAGCCCCATTCGTATCCCAGTTGTACCTCATCTCCAGGAACCACCAACAGAGCTCGAAGAGCTCGAACAGCAGCCGCGATGACCCCATCTACTCTATCATCCAGGGAGAAGCGCAGCAGGAAAAGGAAACCAGCATCCAAAAGGAGGTGCAAGACACTGCCTGCTAGCCGGTCCGCAAACTCACCAGCCTGGGCCTGGGAGGCAGGAGGATAAAACCTTGCAGGAAAAAGTTATATAGGCTTTGTCCTAAACCCCTCATTTGCCTACCCATGACCTTGGGTTTGTGCCGTTCCCAGTCTGACCCACAGATGGTTGGTGTATGGACTCGTGAGCCAGAGGGAAAAGGGCAGGAGGTGGGAAAGTCTAAGGCTGCAAGGTGAGGAGTGGGGGTGGGCAGGACCAAGCCAGCAGTCCACTCACCCTGCTGATGACCTGGGCCAACACATGCAGAGCTAGTGCTCTCTGCTGGGACACTTGGCTGCGCGTCAGGTGGAACAGCTCCTGTAGGGAGTACCCTGCTCTCTGGGGCAGGGACCAGGAGTCAGAAAGAGCCAACATACAGGGCAGCACCCCCTATACGCCAGGTCTGAGTTAGGAGTCAAGGGGAAGACAAAAATAAGTGGTAGCTCTTGCTGCTGCTCTCCATGGAACCTCAAACTGGTAAAGATATGATTTGCATACAAGTAACCATGACATGAGGAAGATTGGGAGGAACATAGTAATCAGTGTTTAACTTGCAACCAGAGAACAGGACTGAGCCAGAGAAAGTAGCAAAGTGGTGCGGTCTTAGTGGGTGGGAAGAGCTTCTTTGATGGCCTGGCCTAGAGCACAGGGGAAAGGCACTCCTCGGAGCAGGATTTAGGAGCAGAGCCCGGGAGGTCCTTGGGCATAGGGTGTGTGCAGGGAGAGGGCAGCAGAATGGTAGGGCAGGAGCGAAGGAGCCAGAGACAGACTGTGGAAGGACTGTCTTGTGGGGCTGAGGAGCCAACACCTATTCTTTGAGCGGAGGGGAGCCAGGAAACTTTCTGAGGCATGGCCAGGCATGGCCCGAGCTGGGCCAGAGGGAATCAGTGTGGCAGCCCCACGAGCAATGGGATGGAATGGCACGCGACGGCACAGTGGAAGACATGGTGACTGAGCAGACAAGAGGGAGCAGGGCTCTTATCTAGAAAGGATCAAGGGGAGGTGAAAGAACTGGCAAGTTCTGGGAACTGACTGGAAAGTGAGGCAATGACGGGAAGATTTGGAGCTAGGAACCTGAATGGACAGCGAGACCATGAACTGGATTAGGGCACAGAGGAGGTCCAAGGCATCTGACCAGAGGTCCTTTGCTACATGGTTATTAAAAGCTGCCCGGTCCTCCCTGGGCCCCATGCCTCACCTCTGCCTCCTCTCCATGGTGGTGCAGTCCCAGATGGGTGGGCAGGTCCGCGTCGGGAGCCAGCAGCTCTCCCTGAAGACTGAAGCGGGCCTGCATCCTCTAACGGGAACAGAAAGAGGACCATGCGCTGCGGGCGGCAACAGCTTCTCCGGACCCACTCTTCACCTGTCATCCCGGTCCCTTAGGACTTAGGTCCTGATTCTACTCCTGCATAGGAATGGGCTCCTCTGGCCTACGATGCCAGGAGGTGAGCACAAAGAAGAGATATTTCTTTATCTGCCCTTCCATCACGCAGCCTTTACTATATGAAATGTTAAGGGGTTTTATATAAGGACTCATGAGAGAAGGCACCAAGGCCAGATCAGCTACCGGGGAACTAAGATCAGCCACAGCCAAGACGCTTGTGAGGTAAGCAAGCAAAATACAACCAGAGAAACAAATTATAACCAGAGACATTGAAATTTAGAACATTCTGGCAGTAACCAGAGGGGAGGGGGAAGGGGATAATGGGGACAAGGGTATTCAGGAACTGCTATAAAGGACACATGGACAAAACCAAGGGGGAGGGTGGAAGCAAG
>PVJI01011233.1:0-56948 GCA_004026765.1 Micronycteris hirsuta
GTTATGTTATATCATTATGAAATTGCCTGATATAGAAAATTAAAATAATCAAGTTTTAGAGATTTGTGGCCTTACTAAAATTATTAGTTAATAACAACTTAGAGAAGATAGAACACGGTATTTACATCAAAACTGTAGTTCACTTAATCAACCAAGTATTGAGACAAACAGCGCTTACAAAGCATTATAGCAATCTATCCCAGCTTAGGGTGCTTGATTGTGTAAAGATTCTAGATAAAATAGATTGAACTCATATCTAATTTTCATTTGTATTTATTTTAATGTAATATGAAGCCAAGTTATCAATCTTCATAGGGCAATCAATGTCTACAACTAATCTACCAATATTGCTATCAGAAGAACAACATAATCACATAAATTCAAAGAGATAAGTAATGTTTAGCATGAAAGATGCCTCATAAATTATAGTAATGCCCCATAAAATACATTTTGTTGATATGGGCATAGCATCTGAAAGTTTTCATATTTCTATTGGTTTTTTAAAAATTGTAGGAAAGACCCTGGCTGGTATAGCTCAGTGGATTGAGCGTGGGCTGGGAACCAGAGGGTCCCGGTTCGATTCTCAGTCAGGGCACATGCCTGGGTTGTGGGCCGGGTCCCCAGAGTGGGCCATGTGAGAGTCAACCATACATTGCTGTTTCTCTCTCTCTCTGTCTCCCTCCCTTCCCCTCTCTCTAAAATAAATAAATATATTCTTAAAAAAAAATTGTAGGAAAGATTCTATGCCCCAATACCAAAACTTTTGAACAACTCAAAGGCAGGTTTTTCATATCTTTAAAAATTATTGTTTTTGAGTTGTTTAAAAGCAAATTTCTGCTAGCCTGGCTGGTGTAGCTCAGTTGGTTGGGTGTCATCCCACAAAGGTTAAGTCCCAGTTTGGTCCTCAGTTGGGGCGTGTAGGAGAGCCAACCAATCAATATTTCTCTCTTGCATTGATGCTTCTCTCACTCTCTTTCCCTTTCTCTAAGAATAAATAAAATCTTTTAAAGAAAATTATTTTATGAACATAAAATAGCAAAAATCTAGGAATTTCATTTGATTTTAAATGAAAAAATAATATGTATATTAGTAAGATTAATTAACAAACATTTACTTCTTTTGAAACAAAGGCCTAAGTACACACTTCAGTATTTCATAGAAAGTGCGACTTGCAAACTCTAAGATGAGAAAGTGCTATACCATTACAACCCAAGCAGTAATAGGATAGATAGCCTTTGTGATCAGGCAAAGTAGCCACAGATTCCTTCCATTACTCCATGCCCATTTGCAAAATGACTTTCCTGTGCCCCCATCAGGAGGCAGGATCAATTTCTCTATCCCTCGAATTGTGGCTCAGCCTCGCGACTTGTGTTGGCTAATGGGCCATGAACAAACTGGCCACAAGCAGAAGCTTGAGCAGCATTTGCACGTTGGGGCTGGCTGCTGGGAATCACCATGTCACCGTGTGCTCAAGCTGGCAGCAGCCTCCTGCAGGATTTGCGGTTACAGGGCGGCTGTCTCAGCCATTACAGCCTGGGAGGCTTGCCTGTGAGGGCCTTTTAGATTACTCAGCCCTGGACCAGTTAGTACACTGCCTGGCTAATGCACAAAATTGATGGGAATAATTAATGTTTATGGCTTTAAGGTTTTTTTTTTTGCAGCCAAAGATAGTTAAATCAATCTTCATATATTGTTTTTAGGCAATTAAACTAATTTTAATAACTATCATAACAACAAAAATAGTCAACAGAACAAGACTGAAACAAAACAATAAATGTGATGACATAAAAATCTTAATTTAATTAAAACTAATAGTTTGTATAATTCCCCTTAGGCACTATGTCCATTAATATAAAAAAATTTTGAAATAACATACAAGGTTAGATGTTTCATTGATTATTTAGTTAAGTAGACAAATGCCATATAAAATGTAAAGCACTGAGACGATATTAGAATTAATTTCTCTGCAAAAGCCTTTTCCTGTGTTGGGTGATTTCCCATGGTGGCTCTTTGATAAACTCTTACCTGGCACGGTCAGGATATTTGAGTCTATCTTTCTGATTCAGTTTGTGATGAACAAATAAGAGGAGAGACAACACGGTGTAAGGTCGTAAGTTGAGTGAAATGCAACCTGAGATGCTGTTGCAAATCACAGACAAATGGAGAGAGCAACGATGGCATGGTGGTACAGAAGCACTGATTTTTTTCTAAGCAGTAAGTGTAGGCATTTACATAACTTAGGTTAAATTTCTTCAGAATGAAATAAAAATGGTAATTTAAAGTATCAGATCCAAATGAAACTTAGAAAAAGAATTGAGGAGACATAAAAAGAAAAGAAAAACTATTAGGTGGAATCTAATGAACAAAACAAACAAGCAAGCAAAATATAACCAGAGACATTGAACAGTAACCAGAGGGGAGGGGGAGGATAATGGGGGGAAAGAAGGGGAAGGGTCATCAAGGATAATGTGTATAAAGGACCTAAGGACAAAGCCAAAGGGGGTAGGATTGAGGGTGGGAGGTGGGGGTGGATGGGGTGCGGGAGAGCTGTGAGGGGAAATGGAGACAACTGTACTTGAACAACAATAAAAAAAAAAGTATTAAAAAGACTGCCCTGCTCTTTTATGTTCCACATGCACCAGAGGATAAAGACAGGAAGAAGATGCTGGTTTATAGCAGCTTGTTTTAGTAGTTCACTTCATAAACAGTTCCTAGCAAAAAAAAATGAAGTGGTGGACAATACTAGTTCCACCTAAAATTTACTGAAGGGGAATATTTGCATTGTCTTACATTTTAAGAAATGAGAGGAAGATAAAAGGATAAAATATTTTTAACAAATAGTTCATTAGGAAAAATGGATACAGTTAAAATAACTTTCACTTACCAAAACTGGAACATAGATAGAAATGAAACAGTGAATATAGGACCCACCAAAGATACTGCCTTTAAATAACTAAACTTTTTGTCTCTTTCCTCATTTCCCAGTCATGCAATTTCTAAATTAATACTTTAGTAACCTGGTTAAAGACTAGAATCATGTAATTAAGCTTCAGAGTGGTGTCAGGGTCAAAGAAACAATTCAGCAGCACGAGTAAATTTTAACAGTTCACAACAGGTATTTGCATATCTTAAAATCAATGAAAATATCTGAGTATAATTTTTCTGGCCCTATCCACTTTTATAGAATCTGAAATATCTTCAGTATGTTTCATTTTTTCTCCCTCCTCACTCTTTTTCTCCTTTTCTGAATTACTTAGGTCAATTTAACCTTTCTTTGTCAAAAACGACTCTGTCCTTTTTGGGTCTGTAAAAAGAAGAAGAAGAAAAAAAGGAAATGATAGGATTCTCTTATCCCTGAGGGACAGAGCATCAAAACCAGGACTCTGAATTGAGTTAATATTTTTGTCCTGTTACATATACTTGTAATAATTTAAAGATACAAAAGTTCCTAAATTAAAGTTCTTCTGTCTTCATGTTTAATCCCATTACCTGATGTTAATTATAGTAACACGTTGCTGGCATTTTTCCATTATATTTTCCTTTTTTATGAAAAATATACAAGTATGTATTCTATATCTTTAATGTAAGCATAAACATATAAACAGTGAAAGAAGCTTTTGGTTGTTGATCTTGAAAAAGAGGAAAAGAAAGAGAATAGACAAAAGAGTAAGAAAGGTTCTACTATGGTAACAGTCCATCTCCGAAAACTTCAGTGGGGTCTTTACAAAATTTTTAAAAACTCATGTGCAAATATATGTGTGTATTTTAGGGGGTGAAAGTAGAGAAATCCAACAAATGCTAGCTGTCATGAAAGAGAAAATAACTTTCATGTAATGTAGGGGAGAATGAATTCAACAGTGACAGACACTCACGGCCAGATAACCTGAGTCCCCTGGAAATCCATGAATTTTTTATGGATATAATTGGATCATCCATGGGACACAGAACAACATTTGAAACTATACGTAAAAAGTCCTAAAGACTCAACTGAAAAACTGTTGGAATTTATCATCAGAATCAATAAAGCTGTAGGACACGAATTTCCTAAGTTTCTAAAAAGCAGGGTGATCAAAGGTCATTATATTAAAAATATTACAGTTAGCATCAATAAAATTAATACAACAAAAATTACATCGCATGTCATTTTTAATTTTCTTAATTCTCAAATATTTTAAGATCCTGATTATGTCTTAGTAAACACGTGATAAAGATTACTTACTTTGTCACAGATGTGCTTAAAGTAAGTTCTGATTTACAGGAGGCTGCTTGCTACTTCAAAAGAGATTTTAATAGCTATGGAGATGCAAAATTAAGAGGAAGAAATATTACCCTTTGAAAATGAATAAAGGAAACTTTATGGAAATTAAAGTTGAGAAGTCCTGAAGATGAGCTCTCTCACTCCACTACCCACTGGCATTTCCAGATGCCAGCAGGAAGAAGTACACCTTGTCCTCCCCGACAGCTAAAGACTACTTTCTCAGCCAATGAGAAACCATTACCAACCTGAACTCCTCACTTTCTTCCAATGGACTTTCATTCAAAGCAGCCCCTCCCAACTCCCCCTTTTTCTTCATAAAGGAACTTTTCTTTGTTCTCTGGACATGCCTCTGGTTTGCTGAAGCTTATGTGTCCCAAATTGCAATTCCTGTGCTGTTTACAAAGAAACTAATTTTTGCTGGTAAATAACTGGCTGTTTTATTTTTAAGACTGACAACTCTAAATTTTTCAGTCATTTTCTTAATGTAAAAAAAATCAGAGAAGTGTGGTAGAAGTGTATGAAAAGGCAAAATCATGACTACAATAAGTTATGTGCCTTGATAGTGAGGATGAAGCTCATGATAAAATATTAATAAAAAAGTTGTTATAGTATTTGTGATTAATTTAATTTTGATCACTCTACTGATTGTACAATAAGGAAAGTGTAGGATGACACCAGAGATATTGGTCAAAGCCAGTGTTTTTCAAGCTATAGTGCAAGAATATCAAAATTCCAACAGATTCCTCTCATGGCTGGGGCAGATCTTCATGTCCACTTGCTTTATATTGATTTTGTGTGTTTTTGGTAACATTTTATTTGACAGAATAACCTCACATCTAAAAATCATTTGTAAATAACTAATCCAGGACATGAAATTGTAATTTGTAATAATTAAGAGTTTAGTTTTAAGATATAGAGTATTTCTATTTTTAAAAATGGTCTTTTTGTTCTTATTTTTTTAATTTTTATAATTATTATTTTTATTTATTGAATTTATTGGGATGGCATTGGTTAATAAAATTATATAGGTTTCAGGTATATAATTCTGTAACATATCACCTATATATTGTATTGTGTGTTTACCACCCCAAGTCAAGTCTCCTTCCTTCACCATTTATCCCCCCTTTACCCCCTTCTTCTTTATCTGTGGCTCAGTATAGTGCCTTTTATAAACTTCCCAGCACTCTATGTCTTAAAAATATTTTTAAAAAATGATTGTCAAATACATCAAAATGCAATTGCCAAAAATAATGGTAAAGAATAAATAACTTTTTCAGTTAATGAAATGTCTGTTTATTGTACTTAAAGAAATGCTTTTATTAACGTGAAATACAGTAGACCGTGGATTTTAAGACACTATAGGCGCTTCAGAGTTTCAATGCCTTGAGGATAAATTCTAAATTCCCTAACATTCCTGCACTTGTGAAACCCTAAGGTGCTTTTCGAATCAATGTTTCTCTGTTCCTCTGTATCTTTGTTCTTCAGATATATTTTTGTTCACTCATATCCTAAAATATTTTAAAAACTATGTTTTCTCAGATATTTTAAGCTGATATGCACAATATTCTGGTATAAAAAGTTTAATGTTTGTAAGAGATATAATATCTGATGCTAAATATTATATGTGCAGGTCAAATGTATTTTGTTTAATATGCCAATTTTGGGGAGCTCAAATTGAGCTTAGCCAAATGATAGGACACTCTGCTATGGAACCTAAATCATTAGTGAAACCAGCCTTACTTTCCATGAGAAAAACGTTTGAATATTTCACCTCAACTAAATATATTAGTATTATCCCAAGATAGCTAACTTATATTTCATTTGTAATTTTAAGAGAGAAGAGAGTTATTTTGTGCCATAAGTTTATGTTCTGAATGAATGTGTATGCTGCCCTTTCAATAATTCTTACTTTCCACTGGTACTCCCTTGTCTCTGTAAGGTTTTATATCTATCTATCTATCTATTATCTATCTATCTATCTATCTATCTATCTATCTATCTATCTATCTATCTATCTATCTACTTTACTTCAGATGCAATGTATATTCAAACTTCCTTTTAGTTTAGCCAATTCCTCCTCCCCTCCTCTAAAATTCTTATGTCCTAAGCAATAATTTTAAAATGTTAAGAAAAAAAGACTCATGATAGCGACCCCTTACTTTTGTAAAATAAGGAAAGGATGGTTTCAGCGGAGAGGTTGACAAAAGAGAAGTAGCAGGTACAGGGCGCTGGGCATTCTGGGGCCGAGCAGATTCAGCGAGTGCGCATGTGCAGTCTGACCGGCCGGAGGTGGATATTCATGCCTCAATAACGCCAGAAAAGTCTCGGCACAGGTATGCTTGCCTGGGTTTGAGACTTGCTGCTTTACAGGATTCCTCAAATCAAACCAAACTGTTCTACTCTGTTTTCTAAACAAACAATGATTATATTTTATAAACTGTTTTCTTGCTCACAAAAATTGATCTAATTTGAAAATCAAATTCCAAACATTCTTTAAAGCCCAACCAAAATTCTTTCACTTGGAGGCATACCAGCTCGATCCATGGCTGCTTATTTACTGTGAAAGACGCAATGTGAAGTTCAAATAATCTCACTAAAATTACTGCCATGCTCAGTTCCCAGGCCTGACTTCTGAGGACAACTACCTTATAACTCATAAACATAATTTAAAAAAATTAATGTATAAACTAATAAAAGGTATTTCATCAAGAAACATGACAGACACAGGAAACATAAGGCAGATCATTTTGTGGCCCAAGGAGCACAATGGTGCCTAGTTAGTGTGACTTTTGGTCCCTGCGACTGATGCAGGCATGTAGGTGATGAGCCAGTTACATCTACACAGGCAAGATTGTCATAAATCATAAAGCTCTGAAAATTCAAAGTTAGATCTTCTGTTCCAGGGCCTGCACGTGAGAACTACTGTGTATCTTTATAAATATGAAATTAATATGACTACTTTTTCTTATGCAATTTAAAGCAACTCTAGGACCTAGTACAGGTAAAAACTAGTGAAACAAATATAAAAGATCAGGCGAAATAGAGTCACCTATTCTGTTTGTTTAATGTGATATAGAAACATCTTGTGTAGTTTTAATTTATATCTTTGAATACACCACCCACTCATTCTTTCAGCAAAGTAAACCTATACTGAGATGTGTGCACTTACATTGGAATGAAGTTTAAAATTTTTCACTGAGCTTTTCATCTCTCAGGCACAGTTGTAGAAAGTGGTCAAAAATGCAATTGCCACTTTCACGATATTTACACCTTTTGCACTTTATCCTTTCAAATTCAAATAAAATGTTTCCTATTCCCTGTAAATCCATTATTTCAATGATACCCAAGAGAAGAGAAAATATTTGGCTGTAAATTTATTGAACAAGCTATAAGAACAAGCTAATAGCTAGGGAAATGTTTTTCAAATCAAACATATTATGGAGTCATTAAATCAATTTAGTAGATTGCACATAGATGTATTCCCCTCAAAATCAGAATTTATTCTTACGTGTTTAAGCCTACGAAGAAGTTTTTTTCTGCCTGCTCAAAACAGTTTCTGAACTCGTTCATTTTGATGCCTTTTAGTGCTTTTGCTGTGTTTTACCATTTCCACATCAGCAAAATGTCTCCCTTTGAGGACTTTTTTACCCAGGGAAACAAACAAACAAAAAAAAGGGCCACACCTCCATTTCTCTCTATGTTAAATATTACATATACTTGTTTTAGTTTCTCTGCAATAGGTTGACAAAAAAAAATTCTAATACCATACGAACAGTAACCTGAACAAATGGGTGCTTCCCTTTTGTGGTAGGTTTGCTATCTCATTATTTCATATGTTTTCTGGGAAAGGAGTAAGTGCGGGGCTATGTGTGTACCTGTGTGTGTTGTGTGTTTGTGTGTTCTGGAGGAGAAAGAGAAACTACAGGTAATTTGTTGCATTCGTGTTTATAAAAGCCAGGAAATGAGAGGTGACGGCGGAACGCTCACTGTCTTAGAGATACATGAGTGAGGAGCCAGTAGCGTCATCTCTAGAAAAAAATACACAGTAAGGAAGAACTCCTTCTGGAGCCTCCATACGATTTTGTGTGGTTTTTTTTTTGCTTTTATATCCTAGGTATTGCACCTCTACAACTAATTTCACCTACACGTATATATTTAGCAATGTCAAACTGTCTCCCTTTTTAATGAGGATTTCTCACCATGGTTTTATGTTTTTTCTCATTTCTAAACAAAGTCGGCTGTGCTCAAACTATCCTCATACCTCTCTAAGGGTCCCGCCCAACACTCCACACACATAAATAGAAATATAGATTTTCTGGAGAATTTTTAAAAAGGATTAATTTGAAAAGTCTCATGAATTGTTAAAGAGCTATGAATCAGAGTGGTGCAATTGTGTAGTCACAGTATTACGATTTTTAGGTTGCTATAAACTTTAAACAGTGGAGTCCAAGAAGAGAGATTATTTCGTAGCAGCATATAACAGGTACACCTGTACACTACTTTTGCCCATACCCCAGGAAGAAAAAGAGTGTCTTAACATATTCCTGAGAAATCTCACTCAAATAAACTAACCCAGATAGAGGAAAAGAGGGTGGTAAAGTAGGTAGTCCTGGAAAAATTTACCAAGAATGAAAAAAGGCACCTACCACGGGCAGTTTTCTGCAGCAGCAGGGAGGGCCGCTAAGTAAGACCCAGAGATGTAAAATCGCTCATGTCTGCTGAGTGGATGTCACTTGGTAGCACTGCAGATAAGAGAAAACTGTTCCATTCCATGTCCCCCTTCTCACCCACAGTCTCTCCAGTAAAATAAAGAAACTGGACTTTAATTCTTCTGCCTCAAATTGTGACGCATCAGGGATATTTCAAGCTAGGTAAGGCAAGTGCTTTCAGTTTTAGAATTTAAAAAAGAAATTTAATTTAATGAAACAGAAACTCAAAGACAGCAAAATGCCAAGATTCAAAAGGAGACTGTGGACCTAAGGAAAATCCTGAGACTCAAAAGGGCATTCTAGAAATGACAGTTACTTTTTTTTCAGGGGAAAAATATAGAGTTTGAAATAATTGGATAAATTATGGTCCAACTTAAGAATTACTGCTTTCTCAGAGGTAAAGACTCAACAAATGGAAATGAAAGATATTGAGTGATAAAACAGAGAAATTTTCCCTGAAGTGAACAAGTGAAAGGGTAAAAACATTTATCAGACATCCGGACAGAACATTCATGTCATCAAAAAGAGAAAAGTATCAGGCTGCCTTCAGACATTTTATGGCAATATTTAGTGTTGGCATTAACAGAACAGTGAGTTAACAGGAAAAGAAAGGATGAACCATTCATAATATTTCCAGAAAAAATTAACAGACATATTTAGTGTGAAATATTTCAACAAACAAGTGAGCAAGAAAACAAACAAAAACACCTAGTTAACAGTGAAAGACAAGTAAGGAGGAATCACTAAAGAGTGAACTCAGCCATAGAGAAGCCTGAGTATAATATTGGTGGTGAATACGGCAGCCACCTACACATGGAATTGGGATTCAAGTGCCAAGGCAATTAATGTTGCAGACCAGAATGCAATTACTATGAATGTTGGCAAAGTTAAAATAATATAATTGTCCCAAAACTTAAAAGGAAGAAGGGTGAGGACAAATCGGAGAGAGGCTAATCACCTCAAATTGCACTGTGGGGCGTTAATGATACTGTCTGGAAGTGACACCAGGGGCGAAGACATCAGCTTCTTCCTGATGTTCATGAACTTCTGTTCTTAACCTAAAGACAAGCTTTAAAAAATTCTTGTTGTGAAGGAAATTTATTTAAGTTCATCAATTCTTTTTATTTCAGATTATATTTCCTGTCCTAAATTAGTATATTATTATAAATAGCATGTATATGCTGCTCTACATAACTATCTTTCTGTTTGTGCAGATGTATACACATGTAACTGTGATGACATTCAATGTATGTTAATGTTTTTTTTTTTTTCCCGAGTGTAAAGATTTTGGAATGATTTTTAGTTTTTTTTTTTAACTGGAATAAAGACATTAAAATAAAAGTCAATTTTACTTGTATTTAACATCTGAATGCAACACAATAATGATAACGATGAAATGATTATAGAAGCCTGCAGATATCTCTTTGTATGAATTTGTTTATTTGGGAGGGAAAAACCTGCAAAGAGATTTATAAGGGAGAAATGTACCTGAAAAAGACAGGGTCAAGTGATCAGAATGTTGTGTGACCAGGAAAGAGGTTTGCTGAACTTGCCTGAGCCCGTGGCTTTGTGTCTGAACTCGATGAAGAAGCACTGATTACACACAGTAATAAGCTGTTGTAACCGAGAAGTGAGTGAACACCACAGCCCTGATGCCAGGAGAAGTGACCGGGCATGAAAGGGAGAGCAGAGCCTTCCTCAGCTCTGCCAATGAAAGAATCATAAAGAAGACACATGTCTTTGATTTGCTGGGGTGTTATTGAAATTGGAATTATCTGGTAGTAATTCCCTGGCACGATTATCAATCCGTCATGCAGGATGCTGGGAGCAGGGGGGCAGCGGTGAGTTACTGCTGTAACTAAGGATTCTTGAACAGTAAGAAGTAAACGAGAACACTGTTTAATATCAGATGATGTTAAGTGGTGCTGAAAGAAGTCCCAGAGACCTGTATGATGCAGAATTTCTGGTAAGAATCAGTGAAATGTGGCTAATTTAACCTCCCTAGTATTCTGGACTCTGGAAACCGTGGAAGACGTCATATTGAAAACAAAAAAGCATGGAGATTAGCATGTCCTCATTTTCTGCTGTTTCAAAAATATTGGCCTAATGTTGGACTGCGGGCACTGAAGACTGATTTAGAATGCTATCATTTATTTAAGGTAGCCCCCCTGGAATTGGATATCCTTCAGTATACTTCCTCTTTGAATAAAACTGGATACTTAATTTCACAAATGTTTACTGCATGCTTACTCCCCCCAAAAATGTGTTCCATTTGAAAGATGCATTGAATTCTAAGATATTTCAAGCACACCCAATGTTTTTCCATGTACTGATATGATAGATCACTTAGAAAAATTAGATTTTTTTAAAGATGAAGAAGAGAGTAAACTCTGATAGATAATAACAGAACTTCACATATCCATAGAAGCCGAGTGGTGGGAGAAGGGCCAGTTACTTTGCAGGCCTTAGGAACAGCCCCCGGTTTATTAGGTTAGGAGACCAGAAGTGTGTGTCTTTCTGACAAACAGAAATCTCGTCATTACATTGCCACGTGTAGGATTAAATTCCTTCATATCCAGAAGGTAACCTTAAATAAGAAAAGCTTTTATTACAGAATGGAATCCTGGCTAAATATAAAGAAGACAATCCATTAGAATCAGTGCGAGAAAATGAACAAATGCATGCACACGCGCACACACACACATCAAAACTGCCGGGGAAAAATCTGTACACATCCAAATTGTTGTACATAGTAGTGTCCTTCTTAGCTTAATTGAATCTTTGTAAGTAGTTTTAGAATTTAATAAATTTGCTTATCTTAGACCTAGAGGAACTTTGATGTTTTATCATACAAATATTTGAATACATAAAAATGTGTGAAAAGATTTGACAATGTACAACAGAATTTTTAAAATGCAAATCTCAGGTCTACTAGTATTGTTGAATTTCTTTGCATTCTTTCTTAACCTAAGACTTAAGCATATTGATAAGTTTCCACCAAACTCACTTTATTCATGAGGAAACTAAGGCCCAGAGAAATGGTGGCTGGCTTTTTAAATAGTGAAGGGGCTCTCGGGCAGGCTTTGCATGACTGCGGCATTCATGACCCTAATGTGGGAACTGCTGATGAGACCTACGTTTTTCTGTTTGTTTTAACTATTTATTTTTGTAGTGTGTGTGCAGAGACACTTTCCACAAGTAAATGGGTCTCCTTCCTTTTCTACTCTCAAGCCACGCCCCTGCCTGACTTCAGACGGAACTCGCTTCCCGCCTGTGCTGTGTGTCATGTGCTGCACAACTACCTAGAGGCAAATGATGACGGGCGGCCACGTGGGGAGGACAAGCAGCAGGACGGAGACAGGAAAGCACTGCATAGAGACTTCCATCTATACAGTGGGTTTTAGAGATGCTGGTGAACTGAGGCTGCAAACTTTCCCAGGACGAATATTAATAAGCCCGGCTGCCACCATCTCACACTTCAATGTTATAAAAGCAGTGGATTCTTTCTTATTAGGTCAATAGATGGAGTAAACATTCATGCAGTTTTCCTAGGAGAATCCTAGTTCACAGTCACGTTGTGCTCTCAAAACTGTTCAGGCTGTGGGGTAAATTATATCTTCCCTACATCGTATTCCCAGGCGGTCACTACAGTTTGGTTTAAAGGGATGTATTTTCAAAGAAGTTCCTGCCTGCGATTACTCTCCCCTTCTTGCTGTGCTAATTTCTTGATTTCTATGTACAAGTTTGCCTTTCTTCAAATATTAAGTTGTTCAGCAGTGCCCAGCACAACGAGAAGTCAGAAAATAACTGAGCAGTGCCACTTTCAACCAGAGGGGAGACTAACACGTCAGCAGGCTATTTTTCAATCCTTATAAAAATAAAACAAAAAGCCAATCAATGTTCAGATTTTGAGTTTAATTATGTGTATAGTTAACTATGTAAGGTTAGGTATCATACATGTGTCTATTGTGTTGTTTGTCTGACCCAAATCCAGAAAGCAAAGAAATCTCAGTATAAATTTTCTAGTACCCAGAGGAGCAGTAAATATAGTATATTAGTAAAACTGTGCAGGTTCTCATAAAACAAAATAAAGTTTAAAGTTAATATAATTATCCTAATTAAAATTTCATATAAACAGAATTCTATTCTGTTGTTACTTTATTATTTAAGAAAAAAAGGGCTTTGAATCAAATTATCAAATTATGTCTTACTATGTAACTCATTTGTTAAGATATTATTATATCAATGATATTGAAATATAATTCTAGTTTAAGAAGGACTTTCGTATTTATGAAATAAGATTAGCAAACTTCCCACATTTTATATAACACACTTACTAGTTTTTCTGTCCGAATAAGTTTATTTCCATACCTACACACATATCCCAGGGGAATGCCTACTAGATTTGAAATATTCTAGTTCAATTTTTACATACCCATGAATACTTACTACCTTCTGAGAGGTAATATACTTAAGCCAAAATAAACACTGTCTAAGTTATAACTTTTGGATTTTAACATGCTGCTGACTGATAACGCACACATAGCGCACGCACACACAGTTGAAAGGATAATATTCTTCCTTGGTTTAAATAATGTACATTTAGAAATTAACTTAATTTCTATACTGAGACTCATTGTAATGTTTTAGAAAACGCATGTCCATTAAAACTAAAAAGATTTATAATATATTAAACTTAAATCATGTATTCAAGTCAATGCTTCCAGCAAAAATTACTCAAGATATACCAAATGCCCCTTTTGGAATTGATATAAGTGTGTATTTTTAACTTCCACTGAAAACAGAGGGGCGCATTTTATAGACTGACAAATACAACACTGTAGTTTAATTCAAAATGATTCTCTAATCTGTTAGTTTAAAACTAACCTTCACTAGTTTTTCTTTTGTTTTATTGTTTTGATTTCTTCAAGTAAGTCTTTAGCTTAAGGAAACTTCAATACATACTGAAGAGATAAGGGGGTTCTATCCTCCTATTTCAAGCTAAAACATAACCTCTAAATTATCTTTTACAGTTAAGCCAAAGCCAGTATCACATACCTTTCGGGAATGAATTTCTTTCACATACAATGGAAGTAGAAACTCAGATATACCTTCAAGTCGGATTCCCTTCTTGGTGACTCTCAGATTTCCCATACCATCCTACAAGCAATGAAATATAGTTCACTTTTAGGTTGATTAGAGAATGAATAACTGGCCATAATTTTCTTAGGCCTAAATTGAGAAAACAGTAAGCTCAAGTCAGTGATGATTTAAGGAAAATGAGAGACTGAATCTACTTAATGAATGATTGCAGCAATTTGCATGCATGTAGAGGGCTCTTTTTAAAATGAACAGGATAAGAGGAATATAAAGGATTTGGTATCTTCTCCCAGCTCTATGAAAGGCTAGGATTTATTGTAAATAAATCCCATAATTTCTTCATGCATCAGCCAGTTTAACTATTTATTAGGTACAATGATACTTGCTACACCTAACTATTGGGAAGAACTTTATTTGCAGAGCTCTAATAACATTTTTATACTATACTTATAAACACATATTTCTACAATATTCAAATACTCACAGGTGTATAATTTCAATAAGTAATTAATGACTGACTAGTATAAGTAAGCGTGGTGTTTGAGTATTCAAACAATGAGTGAAGCATATCTCCTGTCCTTTAGAAAATAACACTTTGAGGGTAAAACAAGTACACAGATAATGTTTATGAGACAGAGTAAAATAAATAAAAAAGTAAGAATGGAATGCTAACAGGAATTTTTACAAAAGAGATTTCAAGTCAGGCAACAGAGTGTACAATGTCTCATGGAAGAGGCTGACTCTGATAAAAGCCTTCAGAATATGCAATTTCAACAGGAGATGTCCACACAAGGAGAACAAAATGAACATTCTGGCAACACGTAGGAAATAACAAAGCTGTCCAGTCTGGATAATGTATGAAAGATGGTGAAAGAATACAAGGTGGGTTATGTTTTTGAGGCCAGAGAAATGAAGACCTTAAATGCAAAGCTAAGGAGTCTGTACTCACTTCAACCTCCAGGATAAGAGACATAAAAAGTTATTTAATAGCTCAAATTGCCAATGTTTCAGCTTTAAGATGCATCTGGTAGAAACACTCTGTGAGGCTCACTGACAGAGTATCAGTTAATAACACATAACTTGGCAAGGAGTGTGAGCAGTGTGTGGGGACCCAATCTCCAGGACGCGGTGACTGACCGTATCGGGAGATACTGAAAAAGGGAGCGTTCACAATTAATCCAAGAGTTCGCCACTATGGCCGAAGAAGGAGATACAGGGTTTTTTTGAAGTAATGCTTGAACCTCGAAGTACCCGCTAAGCTAAAGCCAGCCCGCATGAGATACAGGGTTTTTTTTTCACTGGCATCCTGAAATCTGTAGACTCAGTAACAGAAACAAATTCAGTTTTGGACTTTCTAACTTTGAGGTATCATCAAAAAAAGTCAGGTATTTATTCATAAACCAACACATCTGTAGAAAGCAGGTTGGCGATGACAGATACTTAAGGCATGTTTGAATCTATCATGATGGATGAGCAAATACCATGTGGAAAGATGTATATAAAACCAACGATAAACCTTCAGACAATGACTTGGTCTGTGGGTTGGAAAGAAATATTTCATACATTCTGGGCAGCTGTGATCAGTAGAACAAGAGGAAAGCTTAGCGACTATGCTGGCCCCAGTCCTGATCAAGTAACATAAAAACACTTTTCAGTGACAATTAAAATACTTTTAAGTTAGACAAAGAAATGACTAGTAAGTAGAGAAAATTTTATGTGGGAAGTCTCAGTCTTCTCATCAAAGGAAGAGGTAATAGATTTTGGTTGAATTGAACTGGGGATAGGAAGATGGAATTCATTTCTTGATGCTCTGACTTAAAACTGACCCTGGAAATGTCTAACAGGGAACTGACTAAAAATTAAAAAAACATACATATGAGAAATGTAAGCATCACTAAAGGCAGATTCTGATGAGAAAATGGTCTCCTTTTGTCGGGATGATGACACACTCTGGTTTCTCTGAGACAGAGCTGTTTATATGAGTCTTGGAATATCCTCTTCCACTTTCAAAAGTGAAAAGGGTCTTTGATTTAGGCATTCACTATGTAGTCACCGAGAGACTGGCTCCAGTTAATGTGGCTTTGCAGCATTCTACCTAGCTAGGAAAAGACGAAGTCAGAATTAAGTTTGAAATTCAAAACTGGGACTGTGCTAGGCGGGAATGGCAGGAAGTCATAAGGATGTGGTGCTCTAAAGTAGCAAAAAATGATGCTTCTCAAATGCCAGAATAGCAGTGCTGGGCTGCAAAATAGCACAAGGTCCAAGAATGATAATTGATAATAAAGTAAGGATTGAGGTCAACAGGGGTTAAGGAACGTGAGATACGCTAAGACAGGTTTATCACCAGAAAATGGACTTCAGAGTATGAGATCTTGGCAGCGAGAGAACTTCCAGATCTGAAGAGGCCGGAGGAACACAGGAGCGGTGGTGGCAGAAATCAAGTGCAGACAGGACTCACTCAGGAAGCAGGTAATATTAGAACATATAAGGGACACATGGCTGTAAAGCATTATGCTTTCTCAGAGGGATTTTCTTTATTAAATCTCACACAGTCACTGTCCATATATTTTGTCAAATGCCTGTCGGAAGAAACGTTCTGAAGGAGCTGCCATGGAGTTGCTATGGAAACATCTAATGCACCTAACTCACGGAAGTTAAAAAATTCTAGCATAAAAATAATTCACAGTTCAATATTAATCTTAAAATTTATTTTCATAGTCGTGGCTGGTGTGACTCAGTGGACTGAGCAATAGCCAGTTCACAGAGAAGTCACTGGTTTGATTCCCATGCCTGGGTTGCGGCCAGGCCTCCAGTTGGGGGGCAAGCTAGAGGCAACTGATCCTTATGTCTTTGGCACATTGATGTTTCTCTCCCTCTCTTTCTACTTCCCTTTCCCTCTTCCTAAAAGTAAATAAATAAAATCTTTTAAAAAATTATTTTCATAAAAAGGTTAAAATTAAAATAATTGGGCATCTAAAGTTAAGTGTGATAATATTTATATCATATGTATACTTAATTTTGGAAAGTTCTGAATCTTAAGCTCAGTGGTTTCTTATATTTCTATATAATATATATTTTGGTGCATATCAATATTTATATTTCCTTTAAATTAGATGAAATAGCAAACGCCCTGTATACACGTAGAACGGTTATCAAAGTACTGTGCTATGAATCTAACTTCACTCCAACATGTCCATTTGTTCTACCTTCTTTCTCCTGTTTTGTGTTAAAAATAAATTTTCACTTTTGTTCATATCATCTCCAGGTAGTTATAAAATACATAAAGCTATATAATATATATTCATTATATAATCAACCTGATCCTCACATTCATGGACCAAGTCCACTAATAATTTAAGAGATGATGAAATAATGTGGTTTCCCTTCTGCAGGAGCATTAAAAAGTGAATTTATTCCTAATTCACTATATTCTTGGTTCCTTCAACATCTAAACAGGAGAAAGTAATTTCCGAATTTACTGTTAAGAATAACATTGTCAAAACTTCAGAAAGTAATAGGATCTAGTGTATCTATATGTCCCAAGCCCCAATCTGGAATCTGCTACCTTCTTCCTGTGTAAGCTTGAACTCCTTAACTAAATGCTTTGTGTCTTTTATCATCTGTAAAAGGAATAATATCAGAGTTTATGTGTTTATTGTAAGGACTACATGAGGATTAGAGAGCTTAAAATAATGCCTAACTTATGTAGCAAATGTACAAAAATGAAGGCATTATTGTACTCCTATTTTAACCATTATTAACATTTTATTAAAATAATTTAAAATTTTGTCTCATATCATTATACAAATTCATATTGTTTATTTACCAAGGGATTATCTTTGTACATCAAGACTCAGTATCACACTTTGTTATCATTATATTTACGATGCTTTTATTCATTATCTAGTGATCTCACAATCATTTACCTACTTTTGACACACAGTGTGGTGTTGCTTTACAAGGGAATGTGGAACCAGCCAGATTGGATTTGAGACTTGGCTATTATTTATTATCACTTGATTTTGGCATGTTGTTTACTATATTTAAATTTAAATTTATTTTTCTACAATTATCATAAAATAGAATTCCTCACAGGGATGTTGTAATAATTTAACAAGATAATATGCAAAGTTGATTACTAGATCTGGCATATTTTTGATAATTATTCTCTGTACTTGTTTATTTAAAATAAACGCTTTAATAATAAAATATAATTAACCTCTAATCAACATGTGTGGTTTTTTATTGAATTCACTGGGGTGAAATTCATCAATAAAATCATATAGATTCCAAGAGTACAATTCTATAATACGTCATCTGTGTATTGTATTGCGTGTTCACCACCCACAGTCAAGTCTCCTTCGCCACCGTTTATCCCCTGTACCCTCTCCTCCCTCCCCCACCCCCTTTCCCACTGGTAGTCATCACATCGTTGTCTATGTGGTTTTTCCTTCATTCATTCACCTTTTTCATCCGGTCCCCCAGCTCCCTTTCCCCTCTGACAGCTGTCAGTCTGTTCTCTGTTTCTGAGTCCAACATGTGTTTTAAGTCAATCTCTCCCTTTTTCTTTTCTTTTTTCTGTTCTCTATGGCACTATTAAAGTTCAAGACCACTTCCTCTTCAACCTGGCAATTGTCTCCAAACTTGCACTCTTTGGAGAGAAAGATAACATTTTTTACACTGCCAGTTTAATGAAGTATTCTTTATTCTTGCTCAAAAACCCTTCACATCACCTCAGCCCTGAGATTATAGATTTATGTACTTTATTTTGAATATTCAGTATGCATTCTATTATAAACAATATCATTTCACATTGAGGGGAAATATCACAGAACAATCTCTTCTACTGTAGCCCCTCCTTTAGAATAATTTTCAAGACCCTTTGTCTCATATAATCCTTAATTTTTCAGGTTTTTTGCTCTTTTCTCATTATTACCCATCATTACCTCCATTAAGCTAATGGCATTTACCCAGAAAGCTCTCATTTTGCCATTAAAATTTCTTAATTGATGCATTTTATTTGCCTGAACTGATCTATTGACACCTCTCCTTAATACCCTTACCCATCAACCAAGGCCCCGCGCAAAGAAAGCCATGGTTAATATCATAGTCAGAAATAATGTTTCTCTCTACGCTCTATTGTCAAAATGCTATATTTGTTTTTCTCACAAAATGTATCATTTTCTCATTCTAGTTACAGCTGGGTATTCATTGTTCTCTCTTCATAAAAATACATGATTTTATTTATCTGTGTACTTACTCCCTCTTCTAGCACAGTCCTTTCAATAGTGGATTTCATAAAATATGTGGTCATTAAATGCTTCATTAATTAATCACTAGAATTTATATCTTCACTTGATAAAAAATTTAAAAAGAAGCGATATCTTTGTAAAAACCATGCTATCACCAAAATTCAAATAATTAGCCTTTAGAAATTGCAAGCAATATTTATTATAATTGTCATACAGTTGACTGTTTGAACATGGTGAAGGATACTTTATTGAGAAATATTTTTTGCAATTTATTATAAAAGACTGACTTTAAGATAAATCATATATGAATGTCATGTTGATAGCCACACCATTTTAAATGTAAAATATTCACTCATTACTTTCCAGTGATCTGACCCAGTTCATTCTGTCCTCGCTTACACAGGTTCTTGATCACTTTTAGCTGCCTGGCCATAGAAGGGTCACTTAGATGGTGGCTACCCTCAGGATTTGAGTTCCTCCATGACAGGCAAATTTAATTGTCAAAGTAATGAGAGCATTGACATGGAATAGAGAAAACAATTTGAAATGATGTCATCATTAAATAATATAGAAAATCCGGTGTATAATTATTTAAAGAAAGAAGAAAACTTTTCAAGACAGTTGAAAGAATCTGGTAGTCAGAAGATAATTAAGTATATATTTTAGACATTTTTTTCTGGTTAAAAGCAAATATTAAGTTCTTCCAAATTACTAGCATCATGCATTTTAAAAGAATCTGAATAAGGAAAAAAGGTAAATATATATTTTATGGCTTTGATGATTTAATATACGTTCTATACATCACTTTACATTAGAAAATGACCTTAAAGAGGCAATTTAGTGACAAATGGAGCTTGTTAGAGTGGTTATTTGTGAAACCTTGGTAATTAATACTTTAATAAAATAAAAAAGTGCTGAAATAAGTATTAGATTTTTAAAATGTAATTGCAAGTCACTTTTAAATTTTGTTATTTATTCTTTAAGGTATTGTAAAAAAATGGAAAATCCATTTAATTTCCAGAGTATTAAGCCTAAAGGTTCACTATTAGCATGCCTGTCTTTCTCAAACATGTTTAATAGAATGCCACAATTATAATCAACTAAAAAATGTTCGGTTTTCAAGTAAATTTAGAAAGCTGTTGTGTGACATATTCCCACTCAGAGACACATGATGCATGTCAGCATCCCAAACACTCTGGAAGTCTGGAGTAAAGAAACCTGTTTACTTTGTTCAGAACAGAGTCTCCCAAACATTTTTCCCAATGGGTCCCCTACTCACTTACGCACATTTTAGAAGAGGTGGAATGAGATCCCCTGAGTACACTGCAGAAAAACTGGTTTAATCACCTGTATTTTACAAACTCTTTAGGGGTACTTACTAAAAGGGGCTGTATTGTTTAACACAGAGGTTCAAAAAGCATTAAAAGTTTCTCTAGCTCCAGAAATATTTTTGAGAGACTATGTACAGTACCACTAAATTCTGTTTATAATTTGACTCCCCAGCCACTTTTAAATGCTGGAGAGAAGATGCTGAACACTGCGAGGGCATCTGTGCTGCTTCATGGACATAACGTTTTATAGTCAATAAGAACTGAGAAAGAGCTCTGGTTTTGCATATGAGATTTATCTGTTGTTATAAGCATAATAAGCTCCTAAAAGGGGGATCACTTCTTGCCTTGAACTAAATCACATTTCTGGACCTGAAAATTAAGGATAAGACCTGAAGATATGGTCACTCTACATAGATAGTCCAAGTGTAAGGTCTTGACTAAGAAGTCCTTCCAGATTCTCAAGAAAACATCTTCAATTTCTACCCTGTTATAAAAATTAGCACAATAGCTTAATTCAGAGAGCATGTTAGCAGAGCTAATGGCTAATCAACACAACTTTGTGAAATAGGCACATTATTGTCCTCATTTTAATTAAAATACAAAAAAAAAAAAAAAGGGAGTTAGGTAGACTTTACGCAGCTAGTAAGCTAGCCTGAAGTCTAGTCCTACTAGGTCACTACAGAGATAGAAAATGTAAGTTCAACTTATTTTAGTAGGTAATTCCAGTAGGAAATTCTAATGTTTTTATGATTATTTCTGAGTTAATTTGTATATCTTCTTCTCAAATATTTTTCACTCTTTTATCTTTGAAATTTCCTTCTCTAACTGACTTCATTTATCAGCATACATTTCTTTTTGGGCTCAGATCTGCATCACGGTCATCTGGAAAATGTTTCTGGTAAGACAGAACTCTAGTTCCAAATGATTATAAAGTTCACCCTGGAAATGAAGTCACTCAGAACAAATTGTTGATATTTGTACAGTCTTAGACCACTTTAAAGGAATCTCAAAACAATATTTTCTGAAAATAGAAATTCAGCATTTCACATTATTTTTTAAAATGGTTTTCTAATTACTCTCATCCTATAAAACTACATTGTGTGTGTACTTCATGTATGTGTACATGCGTGTGTGTATTTAGAAGAGGTGACCTGCACAGGAGGCTTAGGTGAATGAAGTCATTGAACTTGAAATTGCAGGTATCCTACTAGCCGGGAACTGAGGGAATATTAGGTAAATGTCCTTAGAAATAGTACAGAACCACCATGAAGGCACAGATGAGCAAGCTGATTCTCTCTGTGGGACTAGGCGGTGGGACTCTTGGTAAATTTTCTGACTTTGGCTTGTCTCATGGTTCATAGACCTTCTCATCCCACAGCATTCTGGCATGCATCATATTGAGTTTATAAAGCTGTAGCACTTGGATTCTTAAACTAAAGTAGTCTCTTAGGTTTTTAATATCTGAAGATTTTTCTCATTATCAAGAAGAACCTTTTATGCAGAAATGCAATGGGTCATCTCTCAGCCAAATCTGAAAAGATTCTATGAGTTTCCTTAAAAGATACTATAGATTTCCATCTATTTCATCCTTGGATTTTAAGGATGGATTTTCTTTTCTAAAACATGTTGTCTAGAATCTCTTTAATATAAGTTCCATTTCGAGTACTAGTAACAACCATCCATTTGGAAAATATTTAAGATGACTTTCCCCTACATTTTAGCTGTTACACTTTATTATAGTTCCAAATGGCACCCTTTCCAAGTTTTTTTTTTTCTTGTTTGTTTGTCATATCAAAGACAGACCTCAGCCTGTAATGGCATCCTTCTCCTGCCCCCTTCTCAGCAATGTGGTTCCCACAGAAACTGCCATTTCTTACCTGTTTGGATATGCTTAAAATCCAGACTATTCAACCAAGATTTGAGAACTAAACTCAGGTCAGTCAATCAACGCTTTTACTAATACATCTTGAACTCAAAATAAAGAACAACCAATTAAACAATTTCTCTTTGAATGTAAAACTGAAGTTAAGTTATTTAGAGAATGCCATTATATGCCTAGGATAAGAGGCTATACAGAGGATAAAGGGGGCTGATTCCAATGGGCAAACGTACCCATTTCTAGTTTGTCCTAAAGCCTGCGTGCCTGGCTATCCTTCCCACGTCCTGCTGCATTGTTTTCAGCACTTCTTTCAGGGTCATGATCCCACAAACTAACTGTCTTTCTCTCTCCCTATCTCTTTCTTCTACTCTCTCTTTCCATTGCATGGAAAAACAATGACCTGTATTATGTAACGCACAACCTAGATTTTCCAGGAAGCAGATGTGCTGGAGTTGATAAACTGTGTAAGGTCAGAAAATCCATTAAGGACATGAGACCCTCTTGTCAGTGACTGGACAAGTGTAGCTGCTTATCCCGAGACCCCTCAGAAATGAGGATTTTGGTCTCTCCATTGGTAAGCCACATGTAGCAAAAGACAGGTCCCACTTCAATTTATGACTTATCCCATCTACCAGGACTGCCAATGGTGAAAAAGCTTTTGCTGTCAGGAAATAGCTCAGCTGCAAAGAACCATCTTGTCCAAAATCACACCTCCCCTACTTGGGAAGGCACACATGACCCAGCCATCCTCTCCCCGGTCTGTACGAATCTCAGGCTAATTCAAGCCCCGTGCCCCCTGTGGGGTCAGTCAATGTGGCCGTTCCTCTGCTTCACAGTTTGACTTCTCTCTCTGCTCAATCCTGTTCCCTTGAAGCAATGTTATTGTCCAGATTAAGAAATATTTTTATTAAAATGCAATAAACTCCATGATACTCTTTAAATTAAAATTAAATTAAATCTTAGGGTAAAGGTAAGACTGATATTGAAAATGAATGTGAAGTATAATCTATATAAGAGAAATCAGTACATTAATATTTCTGCCAGGTGGAAAGAAAAATGATAAGATGATACTTATATTGACAATTCAAACATATTTTTCCCCTTCGCACAGTGCTCTATTAAGGTCCCATCGTCACCAGGAAAGCTCTTTCATTTTTAGTGCGGCACTGCAATCTTTCCTTTGTGCTAATTCAGTTATCACAGACTTTCTTTAAATATTTGATTGCAAACAAGGGTAATTTTGTATAATTACTCAGGTTCCAACAATGCAGATACAGGTTAGTTTCTGTCTACCTGGGAGCTAGAAAAGGAACATCTCTTCTCTATATGAACGTCAAATCATACTTTTTAGAATAGCTGCTTGGAATGATTGTTTTTCCAAATATTTAAACATATGTACATTTAGAAAACTTTTAAGACATAAACTACAGTGTTTGGTAGGATATTGGTTGAGAAGTTATTACAGGTAATGGCTTTACTATCCACCCTCTTTCTAGCTTTTAGTATGAAATTCAGAGTCATGGTCAGTGACTTTTTTCACACGATGAATCAGTCGTTATGTGTTATGAATATGTTGTAGGACATGCTTGCGTGATGTCTGTGTGGTGTGTGTATGTGTTTCGGCGGGCGTGGGGTTGGTGTAAGCATCCATCCCTGGACAAGTGAGTGAGTAAAACACAGTGTATGTATGTCATGAAGCATCACACAACCATGTGCAGCAGATCAGTATATGTATACCTATTAGCAACAGTATTCAGAAAACTAAAAGGAAAAATTATAATATTTATACAAATTAAAAATATGTGCACAACATAGATGAAGTCTATTTGCCAGAACACAAAGGAATGAATGAAAACTAAAAAGAATAGAATGACTACAAAGAGGGCAAGTGCAGACAAGGAAAGTGGGAATGGAGACGTAAATAAAAGGAATTCTAGAAGAATAAATAAATAAACAATAAATAGCAAAGAGTGAGGGAGAGATTTTACAGAGGCCAATGATGTAATGATGACAATGTTTCATAAATCAATCTACAACATCATCTCAATCTTCTGCCCCTGAATTTAAAAACAAAGTAAAAACTGGCACAGAAAGACTGGTTCTATTAATCTCCCTGTCTGTCCTCAGTGCTATTGTTTTAATTCTTATTTTTCACATTCTATGTTATATTATCAGTTTTTTAAATGTTCTCATTATCATTAACGTGTCCAATTAAAATACTTTCATACTGTTGATGCTCTTATCCTCTTATAAAGCAAATCTTATTTTATCAATGTCCAAAGATAAACTTAACATGAAAATATCTTTCATATTCTGAACCATTTTCTGGTATGTTATGATCCAACAGTTTTATTGTTCACAAATTTTCTCATAATGTATACTATTCCTACTTCTTTGTTTTCATAACAAATATTCTTCTTTCATTCAAGTATTCATTGCAATGCATTATCATTCATTGTTATCTGGAAACTCTCTCTGTGGTCTAAATTTACTGTATGATGTGTTGCGAATGGGAAAAATAACAAACACTTCTGTGTTTTTTTCCTTACTCCTATGCTCATAATACTTCCGACACTAGAGGTGTGGATTTCTATACATCAAGCAATTCTCTGAGAAACCAGTTGGATGTCCTACAATTTGACTCAGTTCTGACACCATTTGCCCAGACTTAGTTAGATCCCGCACGTTAAGAGTTCAGTCCCAGGAGACTGGCTCCCCCTTTGAGATGCAAATTGCACGTCCAGGTTGTTATTTGCCCTTCTGACCAACTGACAATAGAATAAGGGGTGCCTGTGACTCAGGCTCCATTAACTTACTAAAATGGCTTACAGAACTCAGGGGGGACATCTTAATTACTAGGTTACTGGTTTAATTATAAAAGGGTATAACTCAGGAATAGCCAGATAAAAGCAACGCACAGAGACAGGTATGCAGGAAGGGGCTTAGTGTTTCCATGCCCTCTCCTCCACTCTCCCGAAACCTCTGCATGTTCACCAACCCAGAAACTCCCAAACTGTGCTTTCGGGATTTTTACGGAGGATTCGTCAATGTAAGGATCGTTATTAGCTCACTCTCCAGCCCCACTCCCATTCTCTGCACAGAGGGATGGGACTGAAAATTCTAAGCTTCCAACCTTGGCTAGCCCCCATCCTGAAGCTGTCCAGGAACCCAGGAAGAGTCCCCTCATTAGAATCGAAGACACTTCTGTCACCCAGGAAGTTACAAGAGATTTAGTAGCTCTATGTCAGAAACTGAGGTTGAAGAACAAAGAGTAGAACAAAAGATAGTCCTGGTATTCTGATCATTTAGGACATTTCAAGAGGTTTAGAAGCTCCATGCCAGAAAGCAGGGCAGAACACACACACACAATTATATATTACATATATAATATATAATTATATAAAATACATATACAACTACATATTACGTATATGCTTCCACTTATTCATTCTCTTTTATCTCTAATTTCTCACAATAACTTGAATCTACAAGCATAGTACTTGGCATTTTCGAACATGCAGGAGTAATCAGAGGGCCTACAGCAGAGCAGCTCACAACAGACAAATGTACCCACTGAAAACATCTACAGAATGTGTAATAAAAAAATAAAGTGTAAAACTAATTGTTTTTGAGGGTAAAGTGCTAAAGTATTGTGAAAAAATATGCATAATATAAAATTTACTGTTAACCGTTTTTAAGTATACAATCCAACAGCATGAAGTCCATTCAGACTGTTGTACAAACATTCTGTTCACATTACTAACCCTTTAATATCTTTAGATGTTCTCTAGTGACCTAACGAGGATAAACATAATTTTTAAGATAAAATATAATTGATTCACTTTGATTTTGTTTTTATTTGTAGCTCTATCTGTTGTTATAGATTTCCCCCAAACTGCTTTCATTCCAAGGTTTGGTTTTCCGGACTGTTAGATATTAGTTGAAGAAGTCAGACTTCTTCCTGAATCAAGTTCTGAAAAGTCTTTCTCTCAACAATTTTATTGATCATTTTCTACTCATTTTCAGTTATCAACTTAGACATCAGTATCTTCTTTAAGTCTCTCTCTTTATTTTTAGGCAGAATAGCAATCTATATCTGCTTACAAAAATGCCTCTCTCTCACTGCATTTTAATTGCTTGTTATTTATTTGTTCTCCCAGTAAGGTGAACTAGTAATCTTAGTGCCTACAGCAGTTCCTAAGAAAAGGGAAACAATGAATGTTTGCTGAATGACTTACCGCAAAGCGTTGATTTTAAGAAAACAATCTGATCTTAATACCATTAAAATAGCATCACTTACTTTTATTATGAAATACTAAGTTTTATTACACAAAATGGAAAATATAGAGAAGCATTAAAAAGAAAATAATTCCCATAATGCCACTATACACATTTGAACAGAAGATTTTCTATTGAAAATAAGTTAACTACAATAAATATCAGTAAGCCTTGCAAATTAAGACTATCTTACTAGTAGAAAAGAGATAATATTCTGACACACTGATATTCTAATATCTATAGTATGCTGATATTGTAACATACTAATAAGACATAAGTATACTACAGGAGTTAATCAAAAAGAACAAAACATAAACCAAAGAATTAAATCATGATATTATAGTGTCTATGCAGTATCAAATTGCTAAGCAGGTAACTATCCTTGTTCAATAAATAAATCTATACTTAATATGCATATTATTTATGCATTCCAAATGTGCATATAAGCTACAGGGTGTGGCAAAAGTAGGTTTACAGTTGTTTGTCTGGAAAATAAGATAATAGTTAATAAAAAATAATACAGGACTAAAGTTTGTTTTGTGTACTCACAAAGGTAAACCTACTTTTGCTCTACCCTGTATATTGATAGATTGCTTTCAAAATTTCTCAAAAATGCTTTGCAATGAAATTCTGAAGCTAAATAACATTGCTTTAAATTCTCATTTAACTTCTCTTTACTGACCAATTCTTGGCACTTATATATCCAAATAATTTGTTAGTGAAAGAACATAAATGTTATATACAATGTAATATACAAATGATAAAACTTCTTTTCTCAGAAGCTGACATAACTGAGTTGTAAGCTTCTGGATTTATTCCCAAGCAGTTTCCTGTAGACCACTGATAACAAAAATACATGATGACTATTTTCAAAAACTATAGATATATTTCAATTTCAATTTTGCAAGTTAGCATTCCACGGTTACGAATAAGACATTTGTCCTAACACTGTCCTTGAATCAAAATATGTGGTTATTATCTCTAATTTATGATGTCAGTCCCTTCCATCTTTATTGCACATTTTATTTATTCCAAAGTTTTGTGTACTTTGTTGGTTTACAGGTTACAAGCAGATGTTTTGCTATAATCATGTCAGGAATGCAAGATAATTTATATATTCAACCAGCAGTAAAGCAAGGATGAATTTTTTATTTGTACTAAAAAATTCCAAGTCTATATTCTTTGTTTTCCAATTCTAAGTCAATTTTTAATTTAATTGCTAAGAATAGTAACTAGTAGCTATTATTATTAGAAATAGTATTTAGACTGATTGCCAACAATAACTGGTCTGGTTTCAATTTGTGCAGATAAAATATATAAACCTAACAAAACAGAGAAGTTCATTTATTTTTCAACAAAAATTGATGTATTTATTTGACTTTTGTACAGATTTTCTGTATCTCTAGATGAATCATATTAATATCTTTGTAAAGTCATTTAATCTAAGATTTAATTTAATAATTTATAGAATTCAACAAGCATATATGCCCATTCTACTTGAAATTAGATAAAAAGATAAAATTGGACAGCATTATCAAAGATTTCTGGAAACTACTGAACACTGTAAAGGCTTATAAAATAATAAAATCATGACCAAGAATGATTAATTAAATTACTCTTCGGACGTTCTCGGCCAATCAGCCAATGTCTTGCATATTTTAGTGGAACCAATTGAGGGAGGAGTGGAGAAAGATATATATTACACCTAAGAGAGAAAAACAGTAAATTGCTTTACTCCAGTGTCAGATTTTCTCTATTTTGATACTTCAGAAATTCCAAAAGGTGTCATTAATTATATATAACATACATAACATATAATATGTTAAATAATATATAATATCATATATTACTTGAAATCCATCGCAAGCAACTGATATTTTTCAAAATAGTAATATATTTAAAATATGAGTGAGTTATTAAAATTTTCTAGATACTGGAAGAAATTTAACAGACTAAAAAGAAAGATAAATAAACTGGAATACCGTATATTAAAAAAAAAGAAAATAATATAAGAAAATGTCAATAAAAGTAGAGAGTTAACCACAGTGCATTCAAGAAGAAAACCTTTATTTAACAAAGTATGTGATGTAAAAATACAGATGCTCCTGATGATGAGATACAATCATTTTTTTCTCATAGCAATAAAGATAATCTGTGAAAAAATATTTGTACCCATATAAAGTACACTATGTCAGGGCATAATATTGAGCATTTGATATAGTTTGTAAAAATAAAACTTCTTTGTTTAAAATATTTTGAAGTTTTTTTAATTACACAATATTAATAAAATAGCACTGTTAATACTGATCTGCAGGCCCCAAACCCCTTGGTTTTGAATAAAACTTAACTTATACTAGTTTCCTCTATATTGCAATGGAATATTTAGATTTGATCTAGAGACAATATAGAAAAAATGTAAATATGATAAACCCTGACAATATATATGTAATGCTCAGCAGAAATGGGAAGATGCAGTAGAGAAATAAATGAAGTTACAATTTTAGTGAACCTTTATATTATATGGTAGGACATAAAGTACTGTTTAAAATTGATGAATTGAGAAATCAGTATACAATTGAAAGTTTTGAAGGTTAGTAGTAGTTTCCTGAGGTCAGTAATATAACATTCATGCTAGTAGTATCTCCCTTTAAATATCATATAATTACATTGTAACTCTATTAAAATTGTGACATATTTATTATTGAACCTATGATCTTCTCACTAGTAAAGGATACAGGAGAAATTTCCAAATGAGGCCCCTAATCTATATTTACAGTAATTATTTCAGACTGAAAGTCTCTGTAGAATCTCAGAAAGATGATTCCAGACTTCAACCTAATCCCTGGCTTGGCTCTAGAAATGCTAGGTCATTGCTTGTGTGCCTGTACCTCTATAATATTTTTAATTCCTCTGTTCATATATTGAAAGACATTACTCCATTCTAGGAAAAAGATATCAATTAAGGTTGTTTAATATTTTCCCTTCCTAAAATGACACATAGGTGCATGATATGAGTACTAACAGAGGAAATACATGATACTTACAGGCAAACAAATCAGTTTCTTTCCTCCGAGTGTGATCTGAGTTTGCAAGGGGATGCAAGTAGGTCAAGGTTTACGAAGTCCTTTACTGTATCTGTGTGTGATCACCGAGGGAACATAACTGACCTGGTTTTCTCAAATCACCGAGGACTGTGTGTTTCTCCCACAAGCCCAATTTGTTTCTGAAGTAGCTGTAGTGAAATTTTAAGATGTTTGGTACATGGTTTTTGTTTCAAGTGTTACAGTGCTAGAATACATAAATGTATAACTTCCTACATAACACTGATGACTTCAAAAGTAATCTTGGCAGCTTTACCCATTGGCTAAGCTGAGCAACTATACTAGTGATGACACTGAATACATTTAGTAAGATAATTTCTATAGTTTCTATAGTTTAAAAATACATAGTCCCAATTAAAACAAACATAATTGCAACAGCATAACTCTTGGTATTAGCAGCTTGATTACCACTTTGTTTTTCTCCTCGGTGTCATTAAGAGAGATTCTAACAGGAAGTGATAATAATAAAAATAGATGCTTAATTCAATTCATAGGAACCTAGGCCCTGTTACAAACTGTATTAGTATGCACTATATCATTTAATACTTTAAAGAATGTAAACACTAAACTCAAAACATGTAAATGATATCACCTAAATAACAGTTAAAAATTCGTAGAAATAATATTTAAATTTAAACCTCATTAAATCCAAAGTTGGTGCAATTAACTACAATGTAGGAAGAAAATGATAACAACAATGACAAACATTAAGTTGACAAGACAAGAAACTCTTTGTAATTTGAATTCATCAAGATCTCATTATTTCTTAAATGCATTGGGCAGACTGTCCACATAAGGCATTTGAGAAACAAAGGAGGATTGTGCATGCACGCACAAACACAAAATTACACACATAGGCCTCTATTATTTATTTGAAGTGAAAGTTCACATGGACAGGGCAGAGACACCAGTTGAGGGCTTCTATGCCTGTACTGGATGCAATGCTCTGCGGATACTTTGCAACCATATCTTGTTACCCCACTTCACCTTTACTTTTTTACAAACCCATTCTGATGACTGTAGATTCATTACTCATTGCGATTTTAATTTGCATTACTCTGGTAGCTAATGATGTTGAAAAGTTTCTTCATTTGCTCTTTTTCCATTGGCATATCCTCTTTGACATAATAGCACTTCATTTATTTTGTCCATTTTTAACAACTGTTTAATTGTTGTTTTGAAAATTATTTCTATATTCTGCCCTGGCTGGTGTAGCTCAGTGGATTGAGTGAGGGCTGCGAACTAAGGGGTTGCCAGTTCGATTCCCAGTCGGCATACGCCTGGGTTGCAGACCAGGTCCCCAGGGGGCCACATGAGAGGCAACTGCACATTGATGTTTCTCTCCCTCTCTTTCTCCCTCCCTTCTGTCTAAAAATAAATAAATTCTTAAAAAAATTATTTCTATATTCTATACACAAGGCGTTAATCAAACATGTAGTTTTAATATATGTTAGCCCACTCTGTGATTTTTCATATCATCCTTTTAAAAGGGCAAAGGTTTCCAATTTTGATAAAATCCAATTTAACATTTTTATAGATTATGTATTTGATATTAAGTCTCGTCCCATATCCCAAAGACACTTTGCTTTATTCCTAACATTTTATAATTATACAGTTAACATTTAAGTCCATGATCTATATTGATCTAATTTGTATACAGTGTGACACCTAAGTAGAAGTTTGTTTTTATGCCTATGGATGTCCAATTGCTCTGGCACAGTTCTTGAACAGGATCTGCTTTCTCCATGGAATTGCTCTGTAGCTTTCTCAAAATCAGTTGAGCGTATCTGTGTGGTTCTGTGTAAGGTTCTCTGTTCTGTGCCATTGTTCTCCGTTTCTCTCTTCATTACTGTAGTTACAGAATAGGACAATATCTAGTAGGGCGGTTTTTCTGTTCTTTAAGATTGCTTAGCTATTCAAGGTCTGTGCCTTTCCATACAAATTTTAGGATAAGCCTGTCTATATCTGCAGAGAATCTTGCTTGGATTTTTCATAGGAAGTGCATGAGGCCTACAGATCAATAGAACTTGCTCATGAGAGATGTGAAAACTCAACATTTCAATGCAGTTCTTTTTCGTCTGTATGAACAAAAGGCTTTGTTTACAGGTGTAGCGTCACACTGTGGCTACAGTCTTTGCGCAGGCTGTTTTCTGGTGTTCTATCATTACCAGTGGAGCATTTTCCTTCCTACAAGGTCTCCAGGAGAACCCTGTGTCCTTGCTGCTCAGAGCTGGTTCAAACGCTAAACCAAAAAATTGTCTAGTCTACATCTTCTAATCTTTGCAACTAAAGAAACACATTTACACAAATTTCTTTTCATGAGGCATTCTTTCTCAGTGAGAATTTACTCAGCTTCTGAGTCTATTATTTCCTAGTTTTATTATTTTGAATATCCCCGTTCTGGGCTTGTCCCTCATGTAACTGAACAGCTGTTTATTTTGCTAAATAGTTGTTTTATTTCTTTATGTCCTTCTGTAGTCATACTTTTACAGATCAAATCTCTTCTCCCATTGACTATTTACATTTTCTTATTTTAAAATGTAATTTAAGTGATACACACAATTCCTTAAACATGCAAATTTTATCAATATATGTATAGAAGTCTATGTATACACATATAAGATTGTAATATTAAGAAATGTATTTTTAAATATTTTCGTGTACTTCATTATATGTTGTACAGCATGGTAAAATGTGAGTTTTTGAAATGATTTTTATAGGTTATGTAAATTTCATATATAGCTCAATTTGTTGATGCCAATTTTGCATGTTATCTTCAAGGCTCTTTTCAAGGTGACAGTCTGGAGACAGGAGAAAATGTGATAAAGCATTCCTAATCTGCAGTTGAAACGAAAAGCATTTCTTTATTACCTTCCTGCCTCCATCAGACTGAAGACATCTGAAAACATCAATGTGACTGACAGTTGACATTATTTTACCTTTGAGGTAGAAGGGCTCTATAATGACAATATGAAATATATGAGAGCTTTCATACCATATTATTTTACTCTCATTCTTTATTCACTGGCAGTCTATACACTGTGAATGTCCAGAGCTAAGTAATAAGAGAAAAATACTGACTTTCAGGCTGAGACTAAACTCCTACAGGTGACTCCTAGAGGTGACGCCTTTCACACCCAGAAGTTACAATACAGCGCTTTTAACTTGGGATCAGTTGCCAGCACACTTGGGCATTGTGCTTTATTCCCAGAGGTAATAGCACAAGATGTGCAGTTAGAATAAAATGGTATTTGTGGCTAGATCGTTCATTTTCTTTTTCTGGTTTTCTTCTACTCAAGCAATAGTTTACTTTCAACAGTAAAAAAAAATCTGATAATTTAGTGCTTTTAACACATTTTCCCTTACCAACTGGCTAACCAAAAGTAGAGAGCATTCAATCACTTATCATTTTTACTCAGCTAACGGTTTTGCACAACTGCTGGTGGCAGCTGCTGCACCAGAAATTGAGGGCACTCGAGGCTCACTTGCGTGCGAATGGCACGGCAGGCTTTGCTTGTCCTCCGGTACGAACACTTCCTGTAAACAGAGGCTTAGATTCACCTGGTCTTCTAAATTCATGAACTGCACGTCTCTGACACTATGCATAGCTGACAGACACATCTCTTTAATTATTGTTTATTTAGAAAGTTCTTATTCAGTTTACCTGTCACAGTTTCCCGGTTGCCTTTTTATTTTTCCGTTTTGGAGTTCAGGGCTGGATTGAGAGAATCGCACTCCCAAATTCAGGGCACACTTTCACCAGCCATTGCAACTACTCTCCTCTTCTCTTTCTCACTACTCCATGGACACTGTACCTTACTGTCTGCATATTCTTACAGAATAGATAGCATAGGTCCTCACATAAATGTATTCTGTAGTTAGTCACACACACCCTTTTTTATACTTGCTTTTAATATCATTCCGCATTGTTTTGTGCACAAATACCTTAGTACTTTTAATGTTATATAATACTGTGAAAAATGTCAACATATTTTGTCTACATATTTACGTATATAGATTCATAGGTCGTTTCTCACTGCCTGCTAACACAAGTATTGTGATACCCACTCTGCAGCATTTCTGGCCCATACACATAAAATAGTGACTGATAGGACATGGGGGTGCATTCATATTCTCTGTCTTACTGAGTATGCATGCTCTGTTCTTCAGCTGAGCTCTGCTGGTTTTGATTCTTAGCATCAATGGTTAAGCATTTTTATACTTTATTACCCCTAATGGCATTTGATATATTTTTTTCTAAGGCTTTCAAACTGACAGGTGTAAATTGTCATCTCATTGTTTATTTAGCATTTTGGGACGACTTGAGAGGTTGTATGCTTCATCATGTCTAATGCTTTCATTAGACATATAGGCTTTTCTTACCACAATTTCCATTTTTTATCATTTATGTATTATTCTATTAGGCTTCCTGTCATTTTCTTAAGATTTATATGAGTTCAGTATATTTCAGATTCTTATCCCTTGTCTGTTTTGATATGACATTTTTCCCACCTGCCAACCATCTGTTAACTTTGGTGTTCTTCATTGAAGAACTGCTTAAAATTCATATAGTCAAAACTAAATATAAAATATATGATTCCTTGTAATCTTGTTTAAGAAGCTTTTCACACCCTATTATCACAAAATACTCTACATTTTACTTTGTTAGCCCTCAATTTTTATCTTTCAAACTTAGTTTATGTCTATTTTACCTCCATCATTTTATATGGTAAAAAAGTAGAGATATAACATTGATTTCTTAATGTTGTAGGACACTTTCTTGCCTCTTTCTTCTAAATAATATGCATACCCTTTCCACTCTATTTTACTATATATGTTATAGTGTTGTTATATACTGTGAATAACAAGTTGTATAAATACCTTCTTGATTTTTAATTCAAACTGGTCTTACCAGTAAGAGATTTTATACTTTAACAAACATTTTAGAATTGCACTGAGTGAGTTTCTCAAACAAATGCATTCTCTAAGATTCTCTTTTCCATTTTTGGCCATTTCACTAAAAAATGATTATTTTTGTCAAATAATTTTTGAATAGTACACAGAAAATGCTCTGCATTTTGCTTTACCCATTGAACAATGCCTTCAACTTCTCTAAACCCTCTAAGTCAACTGAGAAAGTTTTCATATATTATTTGATTTGATTTGCTAGTATATCATACAGAAATTTTTGCCTTTATGTCCAGAAAGCAACTCTGTAATTGCATTTAGTACAGCATTTGCCACAAATTTTGGCTACAATGTGATACTGGTCTCATAGAATGAATCGGAATTGTTTCTATGATTGTTAGTCTGTGTAAGAATTTATCTAAGATTAGGTTATTTCTCACTTAAATATTTGAATAAATTCACTAGGAAGTCTATCAGAGAAGGTTAAAAATAACATTAATTTTTAAATAAATAGCTTATTTTTCTTTAATTGCATGTGACTTAGATTTTTCTACTTTTGTCATTCTTGGTAAATGTTTTATCAAGGAATTTGTTCATTTTATCTAAACTGTCAAATTTATTGACATAAGACACTTAATAAAATCTTCGTATGTCACCTTTTCTCTTTATGGTCATATTGATTTCCATATTTTGATACCTGATATTAAAGTTTTGAAATTTCTTTATGTATTAACTAATATTGAAAATGTGTTGTCAAGTTAATTAATCTTTTCACAGAACCGACTTCTGGCTTTGTTGATTTTCTGCATTGTCTACGTGTGCGTGTGTGTGTATGTGTGTATTTTTCCAGGAACCATTTTATACTGAGTTGAAAACATGGTATTCCTTGATCTCTACATAAATCGGCATGATTTCTAAAAACAAGGTAATTATTTACTTAAGTATATAAGTACAGTTCACTGAATCAATAAATCAGCATTGATAAAAAATATAGCTATTATCTGATCTACAGACTTTCATTCAAATTTTGCCACTTGTCATAACAGAGCCCTGCTTCTTCCCCAAACCTAAAATAATCCATTATAATCAATTGTCCATTATGTTCATATCCTTTAATTGGGAGTTGTCCCAGAGTATTTCTTTATATGTCATGCATTGATACTTTGAAGAGCACAGTCTAGTTTGTAATCTTTCCCTTAAATGGGATGTATCTGCCTTCCTCCATGAGTAGAGTTGGGTTACATACTTGGCGGGAACACTCCAAGTGCAGTAGAGTTATTTGCTACTGTTGACAGAATGCGCATGCTGTCTATGAGCCTTTACTGGGAATGCTAACTTTGACCATTAGGTTTTCCCACTGCGGTGCTACTATTTTATTATTTTACACATTGTGATTAACAAGTATGTTTCAGGGAGATATTTTGAGACTACATAAGTGTCCTGTTATTTCTCAAACTTTCACTAGTAAGTTTTTGCACCTACTGATGATTCTTGCCTAATTACTAAACTATGAAATTAATTCCGTTATTCCTCTGTATTCATTAGCTTGCATTCCACTGTATGAGTGTTTACTTATCCTGCATGTATTTATTTATGTGACTGGAGACTCATAAATTTTTACTTTATTTCATAGGTTATAACTGTCATATCATTATTTATTTTGATGTTCAAATTTTTCCAGATTAGGTGCTTGTAGCTGGATTCTTTGTCTTTTTGACAGGTTCCAAAAATTCTGCTTTTTTTTGGCACAAGAAGACATTTCATACTCACCTTGTACTTTCTCTGCCTGGGCTGTAAAAACAGCTATTTTCACTGGTTCCTACCTACTAAAAATTGTATGAAGACAATATTGAGTGCTGGATGAGCTCACTGCAACTAGCCCACGCAGTGGACAGAAAAAGAAATAGGTGTTTATACATAATCTGTGTATGTAAAGACAGAGAGAAAGGCATATATATATATATATATATATATATATATATATATAGAGAGAGAGAGAGAGAGAGAGAGAGAGAGAGAGAGATACTACCTCGCTTTGGTGGTATATCTGCCAAACTATATAACCTGACTCTTAATCATGAGGGAAGGCAGACAAATCCAAAAATATTGTAACTTGAGTGCAGAATTCCTGGGTATTCTTTGTAGTTTATTCTTATGAAAGGCTGGAAGTATGAATCTAAGTTAATCTCTTTCAAAATGGCTATCTATCCTTGTAATACCAGAGCAATACCAGTGTGGTTTATTATAAAACCTAATTTCCCCCTGAGATTTTAGATGCCACTTTCACTTTCATCATATAATGCATTTTCATATATACATATATATGTATATACATAGTCTATTTCTCAACTTTTTATGTTATTACATTTTCTATTCATTCATTGTTACCAGTTTTAAATGTTTTAACATCTGGTAGGATGATTCTCCCTCTACCCTTAATTTTCAATAATCTGTGAACTTTTCTTGCATGCTTATTTTTACAAATAAAGTTTGCTATCACTTTGTTCAGCTCCATAAAAATGCCTTTTACAATTGTTGTTAAAATTCCATTAAATTTATAAATTAAGCCAGGAACAATGTGTTCTTAATCAATAACGAGAGTTGTCTTCCCACTAGTTCAAGTCTACCTTAGTGTCTTTAAGGAGCATTGAAAATGTTCTTTATATACATTGTTTACATTTCTTGTTTATTCCTAAGTACTGAATCTGCATTATTATTATAAATGACATCTGAACTATTAGTTGTCTCCCTGTTTAGGGCTCAAGTTATTTTCTAAAGATGGCTATGCCAATATATCCCAGCTCCTGTACTCTTTTTACAATACAATTCTGACACTTGGCGGGGGTTCCCTCCCCTTGGCTCTGGATGTACCTACAACTATGTCAGAAGTGATCCTATGTGTCTTCAGACACAGTATTTGCCAGAGATTCTCAGAAAACACCACTTCAGACGTCTGCACTGCCATCTCAGGAGTCCGGTGCTTCTGATTTTCACCGTGTTGGAGAGACTATTTGAAGGGGTCACTGAGAAATAGGCGCTCTCATTGTTTCAGGCTTTGTTAGGTTGTTAGCAGAAATGCCTCTATTATTCACCCACTGGATAATACGCTGGCTTCAGGGTTAAGGTATGTAGATAATGATAAAGAATTTGAGATAGAGGTAGAGAAAGATACATATGTATCTGTGTGTATATATATGTATATGCATGTAAATATATGTATATATTCATGTTAACTACTCATTAAAACTTATTTTGAAGAGCCTTTTTTTTTCTGAAATGGGTGTTTAATATTGCCAAATCTTTTTCAGATCTTTCTTTCCTTTCTCCTTACATATACTAATGTGGTATAGTAGTATTAATAGCTTTTCTAGTCTGCAATCAACCTTGCATTCATAGAATAAGCTCTACTTGGTGTGTTTTTTCTGTAAATGTTTTATGATTCTACTTAATAATAAGTTAGTATTTTTGTACAAATACTCATAATGATATCCATCTATGTACCTCTAAAACCTAGTTTGTTTCTCTTAAAAATATAAGTGCAAACTTTTCTAATGTATCTAGTATGGTTTGATGGCTTTCAAATATTAAAATACATCATTAAATATCTAATATTAGTTCAGGATTACTGAAAATATATATTTATTTTTGGTTGACTACAAAGCAGTATTATTCCCCTTTTTAAATTTCCCTAACTCATCTAAACACAAATGAAATAACTTATCTAAACACTTTCATCTTGTTTCTCAACCACGCTTTATCTCCAGCTTTATGCGAGATCTCCAAAAGTAAACAGTGGGAGCTAAGTGACTGCCTAGAATTTAGGAACACTCAAATGATAGATTATAGATTTTACCACTCACTCAGATTACGTAAATTGGGGAGGGTACTTGAGTCAGTCAGCTATCTTGGCTTTATTTTATTAAGAGTAAGCACTCATTTACTTTATAAAAGGCACCATAGGCTAGTGGTTAAAAAACAGACTTTGAAGTCACATGACACTTGTTTAGCACCACAGTTCAGTCACTAACTGGGTGTGTAACTCAACTACCATATCTAAACTCTTCAGTTGTATACTTGGTAGGGCTATTTTAAAATTAAATCCAGTAGTACACAGAAAGTACCTCACAGTGTCATGAAAACGTACACTCTAAAATACTATAGTTATAGGAGAAGAAAAGGGCAAAATGAAAACTTTCAAAATTTATTTCAAAATGTATTTTCATTGATTGAATTAATTTTTTTTTTCAGTTTAGACCTGCATGTGTATAGGTGAAATTAATGAGTACAGTGATCTAAATATTTTTAATTTTTTTTTATAACTTCTACATCGTAAGAAGAAAATTTACTTTGGACTCAGGGAGTTCAGATCTGTTCAAAATATGTATGATGTTTGAAATTAATAAACAGGACAACTAAAGATAAAAAACATAAAGACAAGTTCAGGAAATATTCCTTATGATATAGGCCAGGTTTCAAATCTAAATTGCTGACAGAGCTTTGCCTTCATGCACAATTAAGAGGCGTTTCAGGGTAATTTAGAGGGAGTGCAGCTCCCACAGTTGTGGCCAAAATATTCATTTCAGAGCTTGGTGGGGAGTCAAAAAGACCTTTAGTTCTAATGATCTGACGAGTTTGACACAAGAGCTGGCACAGAGGAGAGGAAAGGGGCATTTTCTAATGGCAGAGTGAACTGGCATAGAAACACACACTTCACAGTTCTCTGGACATCAGAAGGATTCTGGGGCGCAGCAGACAAAGACACCCCTAATCAAGTGGCTGCAGACATGCAAGGACCTGCCAGGTCAGCCATCTGTATTCCTCAATTAAACAGTCTGTAGTATGTTGATTTATCAAATTTTCATAAGTAAAGTGACTATCAGAGCTCAGATATTCTGACAAGCACAAAAGGAAAATTCGTTCAGCTATGTAAAGTTCCTGAAGCCAAAAGATTTTACATAATTGACAAAATCCTAAATACGAAACATATAAACTTCTGAGAATTTATAATATTCAATTAAGAGGACAGAGAGTAAGCAGATTTAAATTATCTGAATATTTTACTAAAGTTTTCTCTTCACAACTAAATGAAAATACCCTTTACTTATATGTATATTAAAATGATAATTTCTTAATTCTTATACAATTAATTGAAAAAGAATATGTTGGAAACTCAATTAGACATAGTAGTAGTATGAGTGGAGTTCTTGACTTTCTCTGTGTGTTAAGTAATAAGCACCAGGCTCAGAGATGGGCGTGTAGGACAGTGGACACAAAAGGGGCCACGCACGAAACCTGACGTGCTCAGGGGGGATGTGCGGCAGCTTCATCACTCAGAGATGTGACGTGACCACACAGGATGGCCTGAAATGAAAACTTCCTCACTAAAAACGGATCACGGGGGGCAGTCAGGCCACAGGCCAGTATCAATCTTCACCTTCACTGAGCCTGTCCGTTGTCTTTTTTGCAGCTATGGTAACACATCTTTGGAATGCTAGAGTTTTTCCAGACCCCTCAGGGCACAATCTCCCACCAGCGCAGAGAAGACAAAACCCCTCGCTGTTATTGGACTATTTTATACCCACCAACAAAAACGAAGTATATATCTATTCTTTGTACTTTGTATCAAATCCCGGAGATTTCCCAGTTTTGCTTTCTCCCTCATCTATCACCAGTGGATTTCATGTAACCCCTATGGGCCTCCTCCTTTAATTGTAATGTATAAAATAAGGTGCAAAACCAGCATCTCTGAATCATTTTCTCAATCCTTTGAGCCTTTTTTTTTTCTTGGTAATACTTGTCAGTTTGGCTCAAATAAACTCGTAAGCACTGTTACATGTTTGGATGTTCCTTACTTGACAGTATCTACTGAATAAGTTATAGGGCCTGGCACAGAAAACACCCCTTTTTTCTTACAGAATCTTTTATTACAAAATCATAAGCATGAAATTCTGTAACGTAACAATATCACACTCAAGCACACTGAATGACATTTTAGGTGAAATGTTCAAATTAAAACTCTAAATTATTACACCCATGTTATTACCCTACCAACCACACTCCAGCAGGCCTTACTTATGCCTGATCCTGTGTGTGTGTGTGTATAATATTAATTGATAAAACTCATATTTAATGATAAAATTAAAAAAATGTAAATTAGCTAATACAGATATAGTTTTTATTTGTCATAACAGACACTTGAAACACATGTAATATGGAACGAGGAGCTTCAGAGGACACATCTCACCATTTTGCTACTGACGATCATGAGTATATTGTTCCAGAGAGGTTATACATGAAACACACAAATAAATTATTTAGCACTGAGAAGGAGATGCACTTTTATATTCTGGGACCAATGCAATTATTATTCTTACTCTTTTGTTTCATGTAAAAATGTTTAAAGTAGCCAAAGACATGATATTTATCCCAGATGGTAGGAACCTTCAGGAAATATCAGGCATTTATCCCATTTGTAACTAAGAGCTAACACTGTCTTCAAAGAATCTACTGTCTACAGAAGAATGTAACTTACTGTAACATATCCGTGGAACAGTAAGTGACTGAGTCTTCTGAATAAGAGATTGGAAAAAGTATCAGATTCATTAAAAAGGCTTTTGTTAGATAAAACTTTCAAGGAAAAAAAGCATGATTATTTCACAAGGACACAAAAAAGAAATGACAAAGGAAAAATAAGTATTCAAACAACTACAAATTTATAAAGTATTTTGAAGAGCCCTATGTAAATAAATTTGAAAAGTTAAATGAAATGTTTAATTTCATTAAAAAGCACAGCTTATGAAAATTAACTCCATTACAAATAGAAAATTTAGACCTATTTCCACAGAAGAACAAAAGATAAAATGTTCCAGGCCTTGATTTTTTTAAAAGGGAATCTTCCCTGAATTCAAACATAGCCAGTTTGCCCTCAATGCTACACATTTTGTTCCAAGCATGGAAAATAAAAAACAATTTCCAAATTCTTTTTAGTAAAAAAAGTAATATGAAATCCTAACTCAGATAAAAGCTATAACCACACTTGCAAAAAAGGGAAAGAAAATTTCAAAACAATATTACCTGTGAATATAAGGTAAAAAATCTAAAGAAAATTTTAGCAAGCAGAATTCAGTGTCACATTAAGAAAATAATATATAAGCAGGCAGGGATTATTTAATGACTGCAATGTTGGCTAAGTATTTAAAAACTATTGACAAAGCATATTAATAGCTTTAGGAAACATTATTTTTATAGACTTAAAAGCCTTTGAAATACCCATTTGTTTCTTTAAAGTCACAAAAATAAAAAATTGATAGATGCTTTTTTTAAAAAATGGCATATTTACCTTAATCCTCAACCCGGTATTTAGTGAAGAATTACTAAAGACTTTCCATTAATATCAGAATAAAAGGCAGATATGCACACATTTCTACTACTATTTATAATTCCTCTGGAACTAGCAGCCAATGCAAGCAGAAAAAAATCGATTACCATCTTAAGGCCTAGAAAATAAATACTAAACCTATTTCTCTTTGCCATTGATATGATTATATACCTAGGAAACTCTGCAGAATCAATGAAAAAACTTTCCATTTTCAGTCCAAAATAAAAGGATTTGGTAAGGTGGAAGGAGAAAATTAACTTACAGACATCAATAGTCTTCGTAGGTTACACAAATGATAACTAGGTAGAGGATATCTAACGCTTAAAATAAACTTGAAAACAGCAAAACCTATAGGAGGAAAACGTTAACACACTCCGGGAAGTCACAAGCACATCCTGAGCAAATAGAAAGCCGTCCTCCGCTCTCAGGATAACCGAATATTATAGAAATGACAAGTGGCCTTGTGACAATTTGTAAAATTTATAAACTCCCAATAAAAATAGTGTTTGGAACCTAAGCAATTTGATGCTGTTTTTTATATGAACAAGTAAGCATTTATTAATAGTTAGGTAAATGCTGTAAGAGAAAAGCTACAAGGGGAGTTGTCTTGCCCTACCTGATATTAAAATATTATAATTAAAATGTTGTTTTACTCTTCAACTCAAATAATGTTGAATATTTCTAATCTTATCAGCCACTTCCATTTTCTCTTCCATAGTCTTTCACATTCTTTAATTGGGGCATGAGAATTTTTCTTATTAATATATGCAAGCTTCATATATTACATTAACATTTTATGTGCCAATTCATTGTGAACACCTTTCCAGTCTGTGGTTTGCATTATGACGTCACTGACATCATCAAATTGACCTTTACTTTCTCCCATTGTTTTCTTGTTCTGTTGAAAAGCTTTCTTCAATCAATATTAGATAATCACATATATTTTTCTATCACATTTGGCTGTCATTGTTTTAGCTTTAACTCTAATCCATCCAGAATTTATTTTTGGAGTATAATATGATGAACTGTTATCAAAATATATTTTCCAAGGAGCTGGTCAAATTTCACAATTCAAGGTATTAAATAATTTATCAATTCTTTGTTGATTCTGCCTGCATTTTACTTTAATTAAAGAAACATAGCCATGAAAATTCAAACAGTAAAGAATCGCACACTGTAAAATGTGCATCTACCCTTCGTGTTCTCACTTCTAGTCCCCAGGAGTAACTGTTTCAAACACCTTAGTGTGTATCCTCAGTGTCTCTCGACACATTTTCTACTGTGCATACATTTTCTAACCTCATAACTAATCAGTGTCTGAACCACATTATTTTTTTCGTTTGACCTGGTGATCAGCAAAAGAGGTAAAAAATATACCTTGTAATATTTGATAAAAATTTAAACCAGATGCATAGGATTTAGCTACATGGATGGTTGTGTTCATTATAATGGTCAAGTCTTACCATTTTTGGTCGAGGCCATTGCAAAACTTCTTAAATTATACATAAAATTCGATTTTCAGAAAAACTATAAAGGTTTGAATAGAGTTAGAAAAAGGCTCTGAGTGTAAAAATAGGAAATCTTCTGCAATCAGAAATTGCTCAGGCAAAGTCACCCTGACTCACATTATGAATAATAATCGACATTATACTGTGTTTTGCTTCATTGGTCCCACATGGTTCCCTGTCCTCCAGCAGCCCTCCCGAAACACGTGAAAACCCCAGACTTCACCCACACAAATGTTATGCTTTTACTAGTCAGTTAATCCCTGAAAAATGCTCCTACATCTCTGCTAAGCATTCCAGTCTCTGCTGAAACCTCACTAAGCCTGATCATATCACCTCTGGGGAGAATTGCTCATTCTTAGTCACACATGCTCACTGTACAGCTTCACCATTTCCTGAACTTTACTGTGATAACTCCTTGAGAAATTATCGCATTGAATATTGAGCAAAAGTGACAGGAGGGTTGAATACTCTGCCAGCTTTTCCTCCTCCACACTGAGAAAAGGGACCACAGGGATGCCTTGTTGGTATACAAACTGCTCCTACAAACCGGAGCTAGGTTTCTGCCAAATTGACAGTGGATGAGATGTTACTACCTCTTGAGGTCTTGTTTGTACAATATTGGAGCAGAACACTATCTTAATTTAAGAATATTTAAGACCTTATTTACATCCAACAAGTTTATGTCTGTATAACTGTCAACTGTTTCGAACAAGGGCCAAAACCTGTAGAAAAGAACTTAGACCCAAGTCACAGCATTCAGAAATATAAAGACCTGTCTGCCAGTCACCAACTAAAGAGAAATATCATAATATCAAGCACATAGACCACACACTGAACGAGGTAAGTATGAATCCGCTATGCTTTCCCTGGGACTACTGTCCCTAAGACCCTTATGGTGACGAGAGATACGGGACATGAAGTCATTATTTGGAATGCTCAGGAGTAATTGTGGAGGAAGTTCCAAAAAAATGTACAGACAAATTTTGTGCTCGGTGAAAAGGTAAGTGCTCAGAGCATCAGGATTTATACGTGTCAGATACAAACACACACCAGGGAGCAAGTATTGAATACTTAAGTGAGCAGTGATCTCTGCGGAGCCTGGTGAAGGGAGGAATAGAAAATGCCTCTGCATTACCTTGACTCTGTTGACTTTCTAAACATCAGTGTTTAGAAAGTCAACTAGTTTTCTAGAGTCTGAGGTAAGTGTCTCCCATGTACAAATGATACAGTAGTGCTACATCCTGTGTTTACAAACCAGAAGGGCAAATAGCCCTTACGTATTCCTTTTAGATGCTCTGAGAAATTGCTCCAACAAGTGCATTGATTTACAGATGCTAATGAACTCAGAACATTTTACAAACCATAACATTTTAGGAGAGAATTTTCTATTATCTCTGAAAATTAACTTTTCAATTGGGCCAGCTTTTTATATGCATTAATTTCCTGGCCTGGTACTTTAATTAATATGTGAATTTACATTGGAAGTGCCTTCTCTGAGGAGCTTATACCCTTTGCAACAGCATGGATGGAACTGGAGAGCATTATGTTAAGCGAAATAAGCCAGGCAGTGAGGGACAAATGCCATATGATCTCACCTTTAACTGGAACATAATCAACAAAAGAAAAAAGCAAGAAAAACATAACCAGAGACATTGAAATTAAGAACAATCTAACAACAGCCAGAGGGGAGCGGGGAGGGGACAATGGGGAGAAGGGTTTTCAGGAACCACTATGGAGGACACATAGACAGAACCAAAAGGGAGCGTGGGGGTGGGGGAGGGAAATGGGATTGGAGGGGGTGGGGAGAGTGGAGGGGAGAGGATGCAGACAACTGTAATTGAACAACAATAAAGTAATTAAAAAATTTAAACAAAGAAGTGCCTTCTCTTTAAAGCAAGTATTAATGTACCCTTAACTACTGTTTTATTTTAAGATATATTTTACATATTTGGTACAAAAAGGAAGTAAAGTATAACTGAACAATAATATCCTGAACTAGTTTTTGCACTTTCTTACTTCCAATATGTTCAAAACACATCCTGATATTAAAAAAAGACAAAACACTTTTTAAGATGACACATATAACATGAGTCAAATGGAAATACTGGAGTTCTTGCGTGGCTTACATGGTTTGTCTAAAAGTCCCCTCCATTCATTTGTGTGGATTCCGATGCTCTCACAGATAGCTATCTGTGGGTAAATGACAGAGGCCTAAATTAGCACTGTGGTAACATAGATAAAGTAGAGGAAAAGCAGGGGTCATGGCTGACATCAAGTTCAATGCAGAATAAAGATAGAAAGGGCTAAATAAACATGTTAGTTAGCTTCCAGGTGTTCTGTCAGTGTGTGGGCTGGACTGTGCAGGTTTCAAGAGTAAAACTGTCACACTCCTTGGGTTTTTATCTTGGTTCCCCTATTTACCAGACGGTGACATGGACAAGCTGTTTAACCACTTGGTGCCTTCATTTTCTAACTTGTAAAACTGACATAATGATAGTACTGACCTCAGAGAATTCTGAGGATGAAATCAATTAAATAGGACAAAAGTCCTTAGAAAAATGTGAGGGGCACAGAACATGTCCCTGTGCTCAAGATGTGCTAGCTGTTCTTACTCAGTCTGTCACAGTCTGTGCACTCTTTCTAGGTCATTTTATCTTCTATAGTAATTTCCACTTTCACTTGATGACTCAAAAATCTCTACATCAAACACAGACCTTGCCGTGTGGTTTAGAATTATGCATTCAACTGAAACTTGCTGTCATGGAAATGGCAAACAAAAAACAGCAAAGGAAGAGAAGTAGAGTAGGATTCGCAAAGAAAGAGGACAAAGTGCTTATCAGTCAGGTTAGCAGAAGACAAGAGTGGACACACCCAGATTAGGATGCTTGAGGATAATTTAAAACAAGAAGTATTGCAAAGGGAAGACAATTTGCAAAGAGCTGTTTCTTGCAAGACAAGGAAGAGTGCAGCACACTAGTGGTAATAAACACGGCGCCTTCAGGTCCACAGGGACACGGGGAGGGGCAATTACCCTAATTTAGAAGAAGAGCACTGAATAGAAAGGGGAATGTTGAGAGGATCATTAATCTTCAGCCCAGGACATAGCTAGTCAGTGGTGACCAGGAGACCGCCAAGGGAATAAATACTGCAAAACATCTTGACCTCATTTTTCTCACGTTTCCTGCTATCCTAACATGACTACCTGTTGGGTGAACACAACCAGCTATCAGAGGGCGAGGAGCCCAGAGCCAACAGCAGGGAGAAAGGTGGAGAGTAAATCAACAAAGACAAATGCATGACATCAAGCCTATAATGTCTGAAAAGTGGGTATAGCAAATAAGACAATTGCAAAATATAACCATAGGCTTCTCAATAAATTCTGATACCTTTGTATTAGACAACATTCTAGTTTCAAAAGGATTAAAATAAGAGTTAAAATAGGCATAATTTACATCCAGTTTATCTTAATTGTGTATGTATTTAAGATAAGAAAGAGGCTAAGTACAAAAGAAAAATATTTTTTAAAGGTAATACCAGGATAGAGGACAGAAGCAAATAATAATTTGCTTCTTTTTCCTGCCAATTTTGACCCCTGCTGTTGTGGGTGCCTATGCCTTGCCCATATGCACTCCATTACCCTTGAGGTCCAGCTGGAAAGATGACCTGAGTTGTCCATGAATAACTACTCTCCGCTTCTTCTTTCAGTGCCTGGACAACATATTTTCAATGTAGTGTAAGGTGAGGACTTTAAATGGATATATTTTGTAAACAAGAAAAATGGTAGTTCTTGTGTTTTCTTTAACTGCTCTGACTTCCTGTTGTGGTTTCTAACCTTTGACAGCCCCCAAGGTAATGGCAGCGATGACTGGGCAATTGATTCAGTGAAATCCCTGAGAGCAAATCATAGGCAATGGTGAGAATGAGACCAGTCAGGTTTGGAGGGCTTGGAAATGTTATTCAGCTTATCACTTCTGCCTCCTGATGTACTTCCATTTCTTCATCCACTCAATATTCAATGCACATCTGCTGAGAATTCTGTCTGTACTAGGCTCTTTTCCTGGTGCTAAGGAAACTGGAGTGGACAAAGGAGACAAAGCCTCCATTCTCACCAGATACTGTATTGAGAGTAGCTGATAGCTAATATAATGACTGGCTGATACACCCTCCTTTCAAATTGCTCAGGGCTCTCCTAAGAGCAATTTTCATTGTCAGACTAATTAGAGGCGTATCTTTGAGCTCAGATGAGTGGAGTTACAAGATGGTGCAGCTTAGGTTGACAGTGGTCATTGGTCTTTACCCTTACGCTCAAGGTAAGGGATGAGACAGCAGTATAGCGCTAATTGAAGGAAGCCACAGGAATGGGCGAGTATATAGCAGAAAGCTGGAACTTTAGTTGAGGGAAGTTTGCTTCATCTCTTCGAGAAGCAGTTCCCTCATTTGCCACATGGTCACATTCACTCTTCATTATGGGGTTGTTGGGAATTCATAACAATATATGAGAGGAGCCCAAGATACGCTGCTGGTAAATATTAACAAAGTTATGTGAACATGTACAGCTTAATTTTATCATCTTTAAAATGGGAATAATGTTACTAACCTTATTCACATTAAATCTCTGGACTTCAGTGTATTCTACTAATGGGAGATAAAAAATTTTGACTGGTTTTTCATTTCTCCTTGGGAAATGCTGATTCCTGACTTCCTGTTAAAGTATATGTCAGATACTTTGAAGGCTATACTATTTTTAAAGTTGATAATAGACATTATTAATATTAGAATATCACAACATTTCTGGTGCAACAGAAAACATGATAATTAAAATTAGATACTTTATAAGCAGGTCAAACTCCAGAAATCACTTTGTATTTTTATTGCTTTTATTCCTAATTAAAATAGCCATTACTGTTTCTAATAGGCATTCGCCATTATAAACAATGGAAGCAATTACTTCACAGGAATACTTTTTTCCCTCTTCCTTTCCTTTGCATTGACATATAATATTTCTAACCAAGTTGTGATATTACACATTAATTTAATGTAAAGAATGATAATAACTCCCTGTTTCATGATATTGGAAGTCTGCATTATTATATATAATAAATATTGTAGCAATTTTTAAAATTTTAACATAACATATAACTTTTTTTCAAATTTAGGCAGTCAAGATGAACAAAATATCATTTTTAATAAAATGTTCATAATTTCTCCTAGTGATTAAATATAAAGAACACATAAAAGTACTTGGTATCCAAAGAAATCTTTCAAGCACCACAGAAGCCCTCTGGTACCCCCTACCTGGCATCAGCACGTTCAGTTGAGTTCTGGCTCATCAAAGGCCCTTGCAGGGGTCTTCCTCCAGGGTCTTCAAGCTGAGCAGGGCCTCGGACACTTACGTTCACCCTCCTCTTCATCGAAACACCGCACCCTGTATTTCAGTCCCCTGAGCACTACTCTCTGACTCCTGGCAGACAACCAGATAAAGTCCTTGGATTTAAGAACTCGTCTTTCTCTAAGAATATCTGTGTAAGTTCATGCTGCCTACCACCAACTCCAGTGAGGGCTTTTTGTGACCCTAGGTGGACAACAGAAGTAAGCAAAGGGACAAGCACTGTCGTCAGACAGACCTGTCCTCCTGCTGGGCGCCTGGTGCAAGTTACATGAGTGTTCTAAGACTCCATTTTCTCAGCTTTTAAATGGGATTAGCATTAGTTAGTCTTTAGAATTGCTTTTGAATTACATGTAGTTATATCTTCAAAGTGCCCCGATTATTGATTAGGTCTTTGTCACGGACAAATCATCTCCTCCTAGATAGGAATGCAGTACCTATTTTTTCACTTTTAGCAACAAACATCTAGTTTAGGACCACATACTATATGCTAGAGTTTAGCCATCAATTATGGGGCTTAATTCAATAAGCATAAGTGCTTACTGAAATAAATAACTGATTTAAATTACAAATTTTAATATTTACTTCTATAAAACTTAAATGTGGTAATTAGCTATTTCCAAAAAGAAAATTTCTCTTTTCTAAGCTCCAATTCCTAAGCCTGTTGGCTTCAGAAACTGGACTTGATCATTACTGCTTTGACATATGAGAAGATGTGACACATCATTTCTTTTGGAGTGAATAACAGTATTTAAGAATTTAAAATTATGTTGACTATAAATGTTTCATTTATTATTTAGTAGTTATGTATCAGGGTTTTTTAGATGCCCTTTCTGTTGACATTGTTATAATTACATAACAATATAATAAACTTATAATAATAAACTTATTGTTTATTATAATACAATAATATGTGATTATAACTGCTTAGATGATTTTTAAATCAGAATTTATTTCTTACCTTTTTTTTACTTTAGTGGTAGAATTTCATAGGCCTCAGCATCCACCTACTTTCAAATAGTGCCTACAATGCATTTGTTCAATGATGCCTGATTGAACTGGACAGGTCAGATTTCTGTAACATCTTTCTCATGGGTTGATTCACTTATGCTCTGAATACGTAAGTTCTTTCCTACATAATGGATGATTTATTAATATGAAGAAAATTCTTCTTAGTCTTTCTAGCTGTAAGTTACAATGCCCTTTTAGAGAGACATTTTGCAATAAATTTTTCAGACCTTTGAAAATTTAAAAATATATATCCATATTTTTACAGTATAATGAGCCACTTGAATACAAAAGTTTATCTTATTTGTTGTTTTTAACCCCTTCATAAGCCATCATCATGCTTTGAGCTTAACCAACATTATTAATTGGTAATATGTTGTATATTTCTTACGCAGGCTTTTTCAAGTACTAGCAACCAAATAGCTAATAACATTCATCTGTAATTTAATTTTAGTGGCTTCTTGGAGCTACAACTCATATGTTACAAAATTTGCCTCTTTGAAACAGGCGATTCAATTTTTTTTAGTATACCTACAGAGTGGTGCATCATCAGCGTAATGAAAACTTGGAACAGTACCATCACCCTGTACCATATAATATGGGGTCTTTTATGAGTAGCTACTTTCACTGAGCATAATGTTTTAGAGATATAATATCCATTTAATGGCATGTATCAGCACTTCATTCCTTTTTATCATAAAATAATATTCCATTGTATGTATAAATGACACTGGGTATCCATTCATCTTTAATGAACATTTCAGTTGTTTCCATATTTTAGCGATTATGAATAATTCTGCCATGAACATGCATACACAAATTTTGTGTTGGTATATGTTTATATTTATCTTTGGTAGATACCTACAAGTGGAAGTTCTGGTTTGTATTGGGTCTTCCATTCCAAGCAAAAACTATCTATAATGTGTTAGAAACATTTTACTATCATATTCACTTGTTTTATATGACTATTATATTATTATGTGACCAGATCATGTTCTAGAGACATGAACTTTGTCTTAATCAAAAGGTCACGCTTGTGCTATCTTGTGCACAATTATTCATGAGTGCCCCTTCTCATGTCTGCATTTGTTAAATTGAAAACCTACAACTTTCTCACCAATATCTTATGTGCAGGAAGTAAATTACATGCACAGAGATGAAAAGACAGACCGCATTCCTGGAGTACTCAAGAATGAGTTAGCCTGGCTGCACAAGTTAATTTGTTGATCTTCAAAGAATTCTAAATAATTTATATAGTTAAATATATGTGGCAATTATATTGCTGTTTTATTATGTTAAATATGTGTCTAACAATGAAAATTTAACCATAAATTTGCATGATAGCTAAAGTCTCCACAGTCAGCGGAACATGACTTGAAAACAAATGACTCACCACAAGCAAGCTGGTCCCACCCTGTACTGATTTCTATTATTAATGGCCCTTGCATAGTCTTCCTTCCACTTCCCCAATCCTAGCCATATATAAGATAGCTCATTTCACACCTACAAGTAGCTTTTCCAGATTAATTTTGTCCATAATGCTACAACGTGTACTACTTCTTAAATTTCTTTGCATTATCCATTATATTAATAAAACACCTGTTTATAGTAGATAATAAGCCTAATGAAAAGCACATTGATTTTTCTTCTTGTAGTGTTTTATTTGTCCAACAGGTTGAAGGTTACATGTGTAAAAATGCAGATCTTATGGAGTGTTCCTGTTCTAAGTACAAAGTATTTTGTACTGACGAGGGAGAGGGAAAGAGACAGTATTTGGAGCTGGCAGAAACATGTTCTTTGGGGTCTGAGAATTTCTATAATTTTTAAAAATTTTCCTTCACTGGCAATGATTATCTTAAAACAGATTTACAGTTATAAAACTATTTTTGCAATGATAAATCACAACTGTAAATATTTATCTAAGTTTCCATAAATTTAGTCTAGTAAGTCAATATTTTTCAAACTGTTATTCTTTTTTTCCAAAAGGAGGTCTGTGCATTACTCAAGTTTAAGAAATAAAAGTATACATACAATACTAATATAAACTATATGTTTAAAGACAGGGAAAGTAGGGAAACGGTCGACAAAGAACGTGCATAAAGAACCCATAGACAAAGCCAAAGGGGGGTAGGATTGAGGGTCAGCTGGGAGAAAGTGGTGGTGGGAAAATAGAGACAACTGTATTCGAACAACAATAAAAAATGATTAAAAAAAGATATATAGTCAGTAAAAAAAAAAGACTTTTAACTGGAGCTATAAACCAGCTACGTCTGTCAATTATATACATTTTAATCTTCAGAGCTTTAAAAATCATCAGACACGTCAGGAAAGTCTAGGTTTCAGTTGGAAGAAGTATTTTGGTAGGAATTTACAGGGAGAGAAATGAGTATTCTGGTGAGTGGACATGCGCCACGCTGAAAGCGCGAAGGCGAAGACACGGAGGAGACGGAGGAGACGGATGGGAGACTAATAAATGATACGTTGGAGCAGCAGGAAGGACAGCGCAAGAACCACACGAGATTAGAGGAGAGATGATCCCGGAGGAGGAGATGCATTACTTTTAACTCAATTTATAATTTCTCTCTCATGTTTTAACACTCATACACTTAGCTATACATACCGCATCTATCTCCATTTATCTTGTGCAATGTTCTTTTTTTATCACATAAGATTTCCTCATTGCTCTGTGTATGTAAACTGTCCCAGACAATCTTAACATTATGCCGTAGTAAATAAATTACCTTGTAAAGCTAAGAAAACAGCCATTTTATGAAATATGAGCACTCATGTAACAGCAACGCATCCTCTAAAAGGAGGCTGTATTTCAGAGTATGTAGGCATTTATGAACATGGGAAGATGTGTGTGTGTGGAAGTTAAAAGGAAATTCAAATAATTTTAGAAGTTCTTTTCATACTCAGAAATAATACAAAATGATCAAAGTGACATTTCGAGTTTTGAATTAGGCGAGAAAATTCAGACCACAGGTTGTCATTTCAAATTAGACGGTGTACTCATTTTCTTTAATTGTTAGAAAAGACCTTTCTGACTCGGCACACTGAGAATTCATGAGGAACTCTGACTTTTATGATGAAAGCAAGTACAGATTTTCTGGCTGGCCCTTTCTCCAATCCTGCAGTTAAGTCCTTATAATTGACAAGGCTCCAATCATTCTTCTGTTTGCTCTCAGATGCATGCTTTGCTTTTACCTCACTCCGCTCATGTCACAGATCTGCAACCCAGAAATGACATTGTCTAGGTTTCTTTGCCTGCGGTATTTTGAGCTAGTTTTGGCCAGTTGGGAGGTCCTGATATGAGAATGGTGGGCACAGGGAATGTGAAGTCCCTTTGCTCCATATTCCTAAGTGCTGCTCTATGGCAGATCTGGCAGTGGCATTGAAGCCTCTGGACTACAGATCTGACCCGGTGGTATAAGGTCCATGGTTTTAGTTCCAGCCTGGTGGACCTAGCAAGCTGAATTCTCAAGTATCCTCTTCTTCTGTTCTTTTTCAGAATGTCACTGGTTCCCGAACTCTGGCACTACCTTCTCCTTCCTTCAGCCCAGCCCTTGATTCCGTATGGGCTGCCTGCAAGAGTGAACTCCAGTTCTCACCTGTCCCTAACTCCTCTTGTTCTAGTTCCCCATGTTAAATTCCCTCCGCTGAAATACATGATATGAATTGAGGTCTTCTGTTTGGAAGCTGACAGATAAAATGCAGTTTGGCTGAATATGTAAGCATTATAAATTATTTCACTATTTTAAGGCTATGATGTGAGTTATTATTTCTTTAAAAATCCTCCCCATGGAACTGTTTTTCTCACACATTGCCTTAAGATTCAAACTAAAACACACACATAAAATTCAGCAGTCAGATAGGAAAGACATTTTTTGACTTGTGAACTGTTTCTCTCTACTTCAATGTGTACATAATTGGTTATTTAGCTAACCTACTCTCTTCCACAGAGTATCAAATGTGGCCAGCAGGCCCATTTCATTTTAATATATCTTTATGTTGAGAATCACATCTGTCTACATTCTGGCTGATTTGTGCATTTAAAAACAGATACAGTATGGGATTTAATGTCATAAAGATGTTGAAATGTCTGCTTTAAAATTTTGTATATGTAACCATATCAAAGCTTTAAATGACTGAATTTTCAGTCTGTGATTTCCAACCATACTGAATTGCACAGCTGTGGCATTTGTCAATGAGCTTGCTACTTACAAGTATTAAGTTGGCCAATGATTTACTTCTTAATACATTAGAACATTGTCAGCATTATTTTTAGAACGATTACTCAACTACTAGCATTTCAGTAAGGATTTTGTTCTTAATGGAGTGAAGCAGGTAATTTGGGGCATAAGCAAGTTTGCACATGGAACAATTCAGATCGCCTTGTGCAATCTGCTTTCACGGGAATAGCTTTCTGTTTGTTAGGTCTTGTGAATAACCCGTCAGACCTTTGTGTCACCTCCGCATGCCCAACCCTGCCCCTTGCTGTCTAAGTTACAGCTGCGCATCCTCCTCCTCCTCCTTGAACATAGCCAACTCATGTCTTCTGCAGAGAGAGCTCTGTCTCAGTCTGCACGTCACTCTGTACGTCTTTACAAAGCTGGTTCCTTCTTCAGATGTGCAGCTCAGCTCTGTCTCACATGGGGTCCTTGACCACCCAGTCTCAAGGGGGTCCTCCCACATCCCATGCCTGTCACTCTTACCAGGTTTTTTTTTTCCCTCGTATCACCGATCACCAAAATTGTTTTCTAGAAATTTATATCTTAGTCTTACATAAATATATTGACACACATATATTGCAAAACATTATGTAGATGTATACTGATTTGCAAAGTAAATTAGCAACATGAACATATTTCTATGCCATTTCCAAATATGAACAATTTTTACAGGCCTAACAAATATGACAATATTCAGAGGGGCAAAAAAAGGGCACTCACTAAAAGTGAGTTTATAGCTCTCACTAGAGATAAGCAAAGTAAAATCAATGAATTAACTATAACACACATGCTTACATATCCAAGCTTTAAGTACGTTGGTTTGATGACTCTCAAAGGCAAATTCACTTCTATTTGTGCAACAATATCAGAAAGGATTAGACAGGGTTGATTTTTAAAAACCCAAATGGATCTCCAAGTATAATTATTCTATATCAAAATTTGTAAAACACAAAATTCTATTTGGGGATTGGCACATGGGTATTCTGTGTAATTCTAAGTTGTTAAAAAATAAACAGGAATTTTAACAGTTTCAATTAAGCTTTCATTTCAAGCACACTTCTTTTCAAACTGAGCACTGCTATCCTCTAAGAAAAAAATTAAAACAAATAGAAATCTTTAGTTTGAGAGTTTAAATTGAATGATGGTACTGACTTTTCAGGATTTTTCCTCTATTTTTTTCTTTCAAAAGCAATTTTAAAAACAGGAGTCAGGAAGTTCCTGTGTTCTTCAAATCTATAGTACCTGATGAAATAGTATGATTACTGTGCCAACTAACAGGTATTGTTTTTTGCTATTCTTCAGATTTATCTTACAAATTTAAAATATTGTATTTATGATACTTATTAAAAGAACATAAACATTTTTCTCTTAGAAACAACTCTTGAATTCTTAAACAGACGTAATACTTCACTTTGAAGCCTACAATATATTAGGTCCAAGCTAACATAAGAGTAATTAAAATATTTCCTAAATTACTCTCCTCCAAATCTAAACTTCTGAGGTTATGGGCCATATATATCTATTTTTGTATTCCACTGTATACCCACCATGTAATAAAATGTCTAACACATAATCCTCATTAAATATTTGTTTCATGAATAGTAGCATTATAGAATTGCATAATTATATGTAAAGATACTCAATATTAGTGATCAGTGAAACACATTAATTCATCAAAGTCTTAGCCATGTGGTCTCTTTCCAGCACAAACACACACTCCACACATTCCCATGGGATCTGAGAAAAGCAGAGACGGCAGGAGTTTCAACGGGCAGTTCCTCCGCTGGATCGCTGAAAGAGGCTGGCAGCAGGCAGGTGCACATGGGAAGCGAATGATGAGTAAGAGCAGACTGTGTTCCGCAGGGACACACAACTCATTGCCAGCTGTGTGCGCATCCTTACCACCAAGCGGGGGTTGAGGTCAGAGATGCCATCCAAAAACTGATTTACGGGACAGGGGGACATAGGTTACCAAGTTCTGATTGACACCGAGGGGTAGCGATGAAAAGAATACCATGGATTTTATAAACCTGGACTCCAATTCTGACTCAATATTGAGAAACTGAACCTCAGTTTCCCCTTCTGTAAAATTCAAACAATAGCTCAAATCCTCAGGTTTTTCTTAGGGTTAAAAAGAATATATGTGGAGGATGTAGTAGAGAATCTGGCACATTGTATCCAATAAACATCAGCTATTGTAATTATGTGTGTTTCCCTTTGGATTACTGATCTGTGTATATATGAATGTCTAATTGATATGGTTAAAAAATGGGGTGAAATATTCAAATGAACTGCATTCCAAATTTAGAAAGATAATCTCAGTCTAAATGCTGCCAGGCTTTGCCGTTTGCAACTGTTCTGTTTAAATAATTCACCTAGTCATCAGGTAAAAACACATACTTTGCATTATCTTTAAAGATGTACACAACAGTGAGCATCTTAATGAGCAACCTAACCTTTAACTCAGCCTCATTTTCTTGAGCTATTCATTTTAATCAAATATTACTGCCAACTGTGGTGGAAATTCCTCACAGGGCATAATGTATTCAGCACACACCTACGCTGCATATTAATGAGCTCACTAGAAGTGCAGGCATCGTAACATATCAATGTACACAGG
>PVJI01011234.1:0-56925 GCA_004026765.1 Micronycteris hirsuta
TTAAGATTTTATTTATTTTTAGAGAGAGGGGAAGGGAGGGAGACAGAGAGGGAGAGAAACAGCAATGTATGGTTGCCTCTCACATGGCCCTCACGGGGACCTGGCCTGCAACCTAGGCATGTGCCCTGACTGGGAATCGAACCGGGACCCTTTGGTTCCCAGCCCGCGCTCAATCCACTGAGCTACACCAGCCAGGGCTAAAATAAGGACAAACTTTTAAGTATACAAACTGGGCAGACTAGAGAAACACGGTAAGTGTGTTCCTGGAAAGGGCGGAGCGGGGGGTGGGCGGGGGGCCGGTGAACATTTGATTGCAGCCATGGCTCTGCCCTGGGTGCTGCCCGCTAAGGAGGGGCCTCTGGGGGCGGTGGGAGGTGGCCTGGCCGTGTCTGAGACTCACACAGGGGAACAGCAGGGCTCGCCCGGGCAAAAGCAATGCAGGTTTGAGTCTCAGGATTTGGTGGGAGCAGGGCCTTGACTAACAGGACACAGGGGTGACCTCAGGCTCCCAGGTCTCCAGCCTGAGCTGGGGGTGCCCTTGCATCAGGGTGGGCGGCAGAGAGTGGCGGCGGTGTCCTCCCCTGGACACCGCTGCCCCAGGGGCAGGGGCGCAGGCCTGGCCACAAGGGAGAAGATCCCCCCTTCTCCCTAAAGGCGCCTGTGCTCTGGGCCTGCCCTCCGTCTCCGGCTGTGCGGGGTCCCAAACCAGAGTGGTCCGGCGAACTTTGTTTCCATTCTTGCATTGACTGAGAACCTTCAGCAAGTCTCCTTGGCACGGGGGTCAGGGCGCGCGTGGGTGGGTGGACATGTGCAGAAGCTCCCTCTGCACTCAGAAGCAATTTGGATGGTTGCCCGGCTCCAGATGTGCCAGAGGTGGTGGACATTCCAAAGCTCCCGCTTCATGGTACCTTCTGATAGCCAGGGAAATCCAGCCCGGGGGGTCGGACTGGGGGAGGAGGGGCGGGGATTCGCAGGCGCCGCTAAGCTTCGGGCATCGCCCCCCTCCAGACTCTGGCACAGCCCAGGCCAGGCTGTACGGTGGGCGGAGTTAGGTCCGGACACAGCGCTTGGGTGGGTGCAGGGGACTCGGCACCCGTTCCCTGCCCCATGGGTGAAGGGTGGTCCTGGACCGTGGGAGCCTGCATGAGCCTGCGCTCTGGGGCGGAGGGCCGCAGCGTGGGGTGGGCTGTGCTTTGGGACCTGCGCGGGTATCTGCTCGCGGTGCGCCAGGGTTGGGTCGTCCAAGGGCAATTTGGTTCCCAGACATTTGAAGATTCGTGGCGGGTAGTGCTAGGCTGGTGGTTAGTGTCGGCGCGCAAGGACAGAGCGTGGGGTGTTGGCATATGGGGGTCCTCTGTGCATGGGGCCCTGCACCAGCCAGGCCAGCATCATCGGGCAGGTGGCTGGGGAACTCTCTGAGGCTGGGGAGCCCCAGCTCCCCACTGTGAGCCCCAGGCCCTCGGCTCTGGCATCAGGCCTAAGGGGCCTCAACTTTCATACGTGACATTTTTAAAGGGAGCAAATATAATCATGTCTACCAGGTTCTGAGAAGTAGAAAATTGACAGAAGGGCACTTTCTTTCATTATAAATATGAACATAACACACCTGAATGCTCTTTTCAGGAAAAACAATGGATTTACCTCTACTAGTAAAGGGGATTCTTGTCTCGCTCTTCTAGGCCGGTTGCTGACGTCACTGCGATTTTGCTTGTAAGGAAGTGGTGAGATTCATTCAGGATTTTAGTGTTTTAGCACCGACGATGTTGACGGGCCGTGGACTCTCACTCACGTAATGCTCGGCCTTTGTCCGTTCACGGGTCAATCATGCTCTCCCTGAACACTGACGTCGTTCCTCTCCTTTCGTTTCTGCTGGTAACGTTGGTGTGGAGTGAAGCACATTTTCCACTGTAGTTGGAAACATCCAAGTTCAAAAACAAAGCATCCAAAGGCTCTGGAGACCCGGTTCCAGTGCTTGGGTTTGGCGGTTGCTTCAGGGTGGAGCGAATCAATCTCTTCTTGTGAAAACTTGCCCCGAGAGCTCGGGCAGAAGGCAGCTAGCGGTCGGTGCCCAAGTGCTGGGGTGGGAGGCGGGCAGAGAGGAAGAGCCCGCAGCCAATCCCACCCAAGGGCAGGCAGCAGGGTCCTTCCAGATCTGAGAGGGGGCAGCTGAATGGTGAGGACACTACATGGACCTTCAGGAGGGAAAAGCAGGTTTCTGATGTCGGGGACAGGCTCACCATCTTGGGACACAGGGGCATGGCCAGCTGGTGGGCATTGTGGCTCGAGATCCCTAACACTCCACTCCCTGATGGTTCGCTTTTCTTTCTCTCTTTTCTTTTCTCTTTTCTTTTCTTTTCTTTTCTTTTCTTTCTCCTCTCTCTCTCTCTCTGCTAATGCTTGATTTAAGGAATGATCCCCAGGTAGTATATGACTTTGAAAACAGAAAAATTCCTATGGTCTAATTTTCTTCTTAAGACATTTTCCATGATAGAATAACTTCATAGATCTCCAACCTGTTTCTTAAGGTGGCAACAGCATCGGGTTCGATGGTCTAACACCCGGGTATGGATTTCTTATCCTGACGTCAACAGAATTCCCCACACCCTACCTGTAACAGCACCCAGCAGGTGTCGTTCTGGTCTGAGGCTAACGACCCCCTGACAAACCAGTCTTCTGCTGGGAAGCTACAGGCCTGAGGGAGTGAACCACTCATATGCTTTTACTGGTAAATCAGCACGTTCGTTAGTTAAAACCCGTTTTCACAGCCATTGAAGATGCCTGTCTCGTCATCTCAGGCACGAGACGTGATGGGTTTCACTGGCCAGTGGTACCGAGGATTGGCCTGCATCAGTGGGGCTCCACCAAGACGGAGTTTGCAGCGCACATGAAGAATGATGAGATTTTTTTTAAGGTTTTTTTTTTGTTTTTTTTTTTTAAGATTTTATTTATTTATTTTGAGAGAGACTAGAAGGAAGGGAGAAAGAGCAATGTGTGGTTGCCTCTCACATGGCCCTCACTGGGGACCTGGTCTGCAACCCAAGCATGTGCCCCAACTAGGAATCGAACAGGGACCCTTTGGTTCCCAGCCCACACCCAATCCACTGAGCTACACCAGCCAGGCAGAATGACAAGATATTTTTTTTTAAGATTTTATTTATTTTTATTTTTAGAGAGAGGGGAAGGGAGGGAGACAGAGAGTGAGAGAAACAGCAATGTATGGTTGCTCCCCACATGGCCCTCATGGGGACCTGGACCGCAACCCAGGCATGTGCCCTGACTGGGAATCGAACCGGGACCCTTTGGTTCCCAGCCTGCGCTCAATCCACTGAGCTACACCAGCCAGGCTGGACAAGATATTTTTGATGGTCACCACTTGGGGTACTGCGGGCATCCAGTAGGTCGCGGCCGGGATGCTGCTAAGCACCCCCCCACAGGACAGCTCACTACACCAGAAGCACGGGTGTATTTACTGGGACCACATAAACTCCACAGAGAATAAACAATTCACAGAGGATAACCAGGGGAACTGACGTTAAAGATGTTTGTATGATGTCATCCTATTCAATAGCGTGATATAAATTGTATTAATTCAAGTTTGTCGTGTCCCTGAGGAAGGTTTTACAGTTTTCTTGTTGATATTTGATGTTAAGTTCACTCCAAGGCATTTTAGGTTTTTTAGTTTCCACTCTAAGTAGGGCTCTTTCTTCCCTTTTATCTTCTAATTGTGATTTTTATATTCAGCTCTATAAATTATATGGGACTCCCCTAATTGTTTCTCTAATTTTCTTTATCTTTTTTATCCAACTTTATTGGCTACTACTGGAATTTAATTCAGTTTAATATTTAAAATGCTAATAACCGTGGAGTTAGCAGACACCCTTTCCACACTAGGCATACTATTTACTTTTGAGCTGAGATTAATATACTTTATCAAGTTAGGGAATTCTCCTTTCATTTTTGTTTTATAAAAAAATGTTTTAAACAAATGGTGAATTTTGGCCAATGTATGGGTTTTCCCTTTAAATTTGTCAAGGAGATGAAGTATGTTCCTCATCGCTGTTCTTCCTAATACCGAGTCATTCTTGCAATACTGAAAAAACCCTACACTTAAACAAAGTATATACTTCTTCTGATGTACTCTGGATTCTGTTCCTAATATTTTATTTAGCCTTCTCTCCCCCTAAATATCCTTGAGAGATAATGGCCTATTGTTTATTTCTTTTGGGGGGGGAGTCCCAATTTTGGGTGGGTTTTGATTTCCTTATTATCTTGCCTTCAAAAACAAAAAGAATTTGGAAAAAAATTAATCAAAAAAATCTGGGTATGGATTAATATACACAAGTAAGAACAGTTATAGTTTAGTTAGTTTACAAAACAGGATTGTGTGTGCTGATGTAGTAATCACCACTTAAACTTAGCTTCTAAAGGAGAAACAAACACTAAGTCTAAACTCCTAACTTAGAATAAAATTTCTGTATAGGCAAAAAAAAAAAAAAAAAATCCCGGTTCTACCATTTATTTGTAGTGAGAGCTTGGATTAGTTATTCTGCTCCCTAAACTTGCTTTTCCTCCCCTGTGAAATAAAAATTACTACAATGTCTCTTTGTAATTACAGCTATTAACTGAAAGAGCACCTATAAAAACTCACCGAAATGTTTGTCACGGTCAATTTAAAGTATTACTAATATTTGCTCAATAACAGCCTCTAGTTAGAGTGGAAAACTGACTCAGGAGTTTTCAGAGTTTTTTACTTCTAATGAGCAGATTTTATCCAAGGAAAAGGACTGACCCTTGCTTGTTGCCTAGCTATTTTTTTTCCAAACAAGCCGCTCATAGAATGTAAAAAAGGAATGCCGTTGAAGTCCTCTATCTTCTTCTGCACTCAGACAGACGTGACACGGACCTGGAGTGCGATGTGCTGTTTCCTTCAACAAATGTACCTGAACTTGCACATCAAAGTAACGCTTTCATCTTCAAAGGAGTCACATCAGGAAGCCGTGCGCTTATTTCAATAATGCTGCCAAATATTTTTGGAACTCTTCCTTCTAAATTACCCTCTGAGCCTGCCTCAGATTCTTTTAGATGTCTTCATTGGCAACAAACTTCTATACTTTGGGGGTTCTTAATTTTGAAAGCAGATTGAAGACCAACTCTTATAAATAAGAGGGAGGATAATGTCCTGTTTTTTGTTTGTTTGTTTGTTTGTTTAAGGAAGCCAGGGCCTTTTTTGCATAGCTTGTAAACTGTCTCAAACAATTCCAGAGAGGGAATCTCTAAAACCCTCCAGACCGATGGAAGCATTATGGGAATTAGCGTGTTACTTTCTGTGTGATTAACAGGTGAGGTGTTTATTTCGTTGCTGTTACTAAACAAACACTTCTAGAGCGCTCTGCATAAGCACTGTTCTAGGAAATTTGCATGTGCTTGCTCACTTTAATGGTCCTCTCCCACGAGGTAGACAGTTTTACCACCCACACTTTGGAGATGAGGCGATTAAGGCACGGAGAACAGAGGAATTTTGTCCAAGGACACAACGCTGGTAAATGGTGAGGGCAGACATTGAACCCAGGCTCTTTTGCATACCTGCTATTTTTTCTAAAAAGTACATAAACAGCCGTGCTTTCTGGGTTTGGGGAGGTCATGCGATTTAAACTTGGTGGAGGACGCTGTACCTCGCCACGATGGTTTTTAACCCCAGAGGAAAGCCCTCTTGGGGTGGACAAGCGTTACCAACCCCCTCTTTGTCCACCGCCCCACAGAAAGTTCCCCGGGGAGGGAAGAGTCCCCGGTGTCAGCTTCCGGAGCCTGTCCCATTTTCCCTGTAAACAGACCTTTTGACAATACTTCTCCCTCATGCCAGGAGGAGTCTCTCCCCTCACAGGGCTTCCTCATTCCTCGTTCAAAACTCCTTCCTTCAGTTCACGCTTCCCACTGCATGACTCAGTGGCTCAATGTTTTTCCTTTCATGAACATCTGTTTTTAAAAATTTTTTTCAATGACGGTTCACACTGACTACCATTCTGCACTAGCTTTAGGCGCCCAGCATAGCAGCCAATCACACCCCCCCCAAAGCGGCCCCCCCCTCCCAGCTGCCTCAGGCACCCACCCAGCCCCACTCATTGTGAGCCTGTCACCCCAAACCCATCAGCCAGGCTCCCCCACCTGTGACCTACGTCCCTGCGACCGTTCTCTAGCTACCAATCTCTACTCCACAGCTCAATCTTGCTGGGCTAGTGGGGGAGACAGAAAAGAGGAGAAAGAAAGGAAAGGCATTAAAGTATTTTTAAGTTCTCTTTGAAAAAGCACTGTATCATTCTCCATCAGCAAAGTGCTTTCAATGGCTCACTCTGCTCTCCTTTGCTTTGAAATAGGAGTTTCCAACGCGGCTTCATACCGATGATGCCAAGAGCCTATGACTGGCCAGCCATTAGCTAATGACAGCAATGCCAAGGAAACATTTTTAAGCAAATTGAAAAAAAAAATGATTATGCTGGAACTTTTTCATTTCAGGATAAAAGGAAAATACAGGAAGAAATCTCACAGAAGCGGCTGAAAATAGAGGAAGAAAAACTAAAGCACCAGCATTTGAAGGTAACGTATGTCTTTCAGTTCACGTCAATGATTTTGTACTCAAGATATCCTAATGGCATTCAAATTCCAACAGGAAATTTAAACATAGTTCTACTAACACCCCAATAACCACAGGGGAGGCCGACAAGCCAGCCATATTCACATAGGACATGAATACTCTCAGGCGGACATGTAGAGAACTGAAAATATGGTATTATAACTTGTTAGCCGTCATCACTGGATTTCCTCATTTTCTTGGATGAACTTGAGAATTCAGCCTTGACAATTTGGCCCAGAACAGTGTTGCTTAACATGCCAGGGGGTGGATCCAGCTAGGAAGTCCCTTTTAAAATCAATGAAAGGCCACCCTTTCCCCAGGGGACACAGGACAGACACTGCCCGGCCTGGTCCAGGGGGCTGGTTATCCAACAGTCCACACTCTGGATCCAGTGTTTGGGGGGGTGGTTTTATTTGGTTTTGACAGACATGAGATCATAACCAAAAATAAAGCTCCATTCTAAAATCAGGCTTCACATCTCCCTCGGGTCATGTTGTAACGAAAGCACGTGGAGTTTGCACAGTTTCTTACATGGCTCAGCTGACGGGTACAGCCACGTGACTCACAGGCGCCGAGTGAATAGGCCACGGCAGGAAATCACCCACGTCCCAGGGCTGCTGTCCACGGATGTAGCAAGCTCTCAGTGAGGTCACACTCGTAGGGCCCACAAACTGAGGGGAAATTGGCTGAATCCAGCTAAACCCATCTTTCTGATGGACCCGGGAACCACCTCTGAACAGAACCCTAAGATTCCGGCGGGCCTCGGTTTTCTGGTTCTGTTTGTGCCTTTGCTCCTGGCCTGGCCAGCGCTGGGCGCATCCTTTCAAAGCACAGGAGGCCCACTGTCTTCACGGGGTCCCAGTGAATGTACACGTGTCGTTGACATGGCCGAAAAACGCAGTGTGCACTCCCGGGAAAATCAACGAAACACAAACAAATCTCACCAACTTACTTCCCTACAACTCAGCTGAAGTCAAGGCTCCCCGACCAGGTAGTGCATGCGGCTATCGCTCCCTTTGAGAGGCATCAACTCCTCCTTACTGTGCATTAGCTATCATCCTAGTCCGTCAAAAATAAATTAAAATCGCCCGGCAGGTGTAGCTCAGTGGATTGAGCGCGGGCTGGGAACCAAAGGGTCCCGGTTCGATTCCCAGTTGGGGCACATGCCTGGGTTGCAGGCCAGGTCCCCAGTGAGGGCCACTTGAGAGGCAACCATACATTGCTGTTTCTCTCCCTCTCTTTCTCCCTCCCTTCCCCTCTCTCTAAAAATAAATAAAACCTTTAAAAAAAATAAATAAATTAATTAAAATCAAGGTAATTCCTTAAAATCCTGCCACACAAAGATTTCCTTGGCACCTCTGACCACAGGAGATAACTCCTGACCTTTGGTAACACCATTAAAATAACCATCCTTTGGTGATTATCTAGCACAACCTTATTTACCTTTTTTAAAATTCAGAGACATTTATATGCCAGTAGTAGTAATTCTAGCATCTCTTGAAAGGAAACAAAAATTCCGCTTACTTGATCCCCTTTAGAGTGTAAGAGAAAGAAGTCCCAGAAAACAAAGAAAAGTTTCCATTCTTCTCGCTGTTGGAGACGCGGTGAACCCTCAATGAGTGATGATTGAACAGATGATTTACAACAGCGCATTAAGTAGCCAGGGCACCTTCCTTCGGGAACAAAAGAGAAACGCACACTCTTTGAACACAATATCCAACTGTCTCTGCTTGGGACATGCACAGGAGGCTAGCTAAGCACCACCCCCGCCCCCACCCTGAAACGCCCAAGTCTCTTTCATTTGCTCAGGCTCAAGTCCAGGAATCCAATTCTTTCAAGCAAATCCAAGGGGGTTTTCTTTCCATATGATGGAACATAAATCTTTTCTCTTTTGTTTAAGTTGACAAAAACTCAACTCACCAATATTTATAGATCAGTGAATTTTGTGCATTGTATTATTGGGAAAAGTAGAGAGCTGGATTTAGGGGTCAAGAACCAGGGAAGTTCTCAGAAGAAAGCAGGGGCGCCCTGGCCAGGTGGCTCAGTTGGTTGGAGCATCGTCCTGTGCGCCAAAAGTTTGCAGGTTCGATTCCCAGTCAGGGGACATATCTGGGTTGCAGGTTCAGTCCCTAGTTGGGGCACATACAGGAGGCAACTGATTGCTCTCTCTCTCTCTCCCATCCTCTCTCCCTAAAATCGATTAAAAAAAAACATATCCTTGGGTGAGGATTAGAAAAAGAAGAAGAAAGCGGTGGTACTGAGCAGGCAAAACAGTAAATGTTGACCGCACGGCCTGAGAATAACGTTGAATCAGTTTGAGATACAATAGTGATCTCTTGTCTTGCCCACCATTCCAATCATCCCCTCAAAAGACTTTTTTGGGAGCAGTAGCTGGATACTGTTACTGGGATGAATATCAAAACGTCAGTGGAATGAAGATCAAAGTAGCTTCGGGGAGTTTGTACTTTAAGGTCACAAGACATAACCCATCAACCAAACAAATAACCGTGAAGCCCCAGTGAGAGAGCCCCCGCGTGACTCCGTACACACGCAGTAACCACGCAGCGCGCGCCTGTGAGCACGCAGTGCTGAGTGACTGAAGGGAGCCCTCTGGGGGTGAGGACTGAGCTAGGGGAGGGGTACAGGGGTAGGGCCGAGATCTGTATAGAGAAGGAGGGGTCTGAACTAGAACTTGAAGGAGAAACAGGATTTAGAGCCATTAAAACTGGCCTGTGAAGAAAGTCAACAAAGGTACAAAGAAGGAAAATGCCAGATGTGTTCAGGCAAGGCAGTGAGAGAAAATAATTTCTCTTCACAATGTCCACTGAGACACATGGACTTGAGAGCTGTCAGAGATGCTGGGATTGTTGACCAACTTAAGAAAATACCTTTATGTTTCCTGATCCCAGAAAAAGGCCTTGCGGGAGAAATGGCTTCTGGACGGAATCAGCAGTGGGAAAGAGCAGGAAGAGATGAAGAGGCAAAACCAGCAAGACCAGCACCAGATCCGGCTTCTGGAACAGAGCATCCTCAGGTACGACCTTGGTTTCAGTTTGTCCCCACGTTGCGTGTGTAAGGACCGTTCTCATTTCTAGGGACACAACCAGCTCTCCCATTTGGATTTCTAATAAAAACTGGGGACACCCACCAGAAGGGTGCAATAGAAACTTTACAGTAAGTGTCACCAGCATATAGCAACACAAGAGTTATTTTCAAAGCACATATTGGTGACCTGGCCATAGGTCTCTGAGCCTGTTTCCTTGTCTACAAAATGGCAGCAACCATACCCACCTTGCAGAGTTACAGAGAAGACTAAAGACAGAGATGCGGAGCTAGGAGCACCTTCCGGGCCCATGGCAGGTCGTCACAAAGCAGTGCCCCTCTGCTCCCACCCCTACGCTCCCCTCAGGACAGGTGACAGTTGACAGGCGTGTGCACAGGGAACCTCTCCCAGGTCCGGTCACAGCCGTGGCATTTGGAAGAGAGGACACATAGGGATACTTCCCTCGCATGTCCTCTCGTCCACTTCCCTGACCGCTTGGTCCCAGGCGTCGACCTCACTTCCCCGCGTGCATGCCTGCCCACCGGACGTTGTCAGGGCAGAGTCGGCAACTTCCGCTGCCCGGGTTTAAAATGAGGTGATGGCCCGAACGCAACTGGAAAGCTCGGCAATCGGATGGGGTTATTAGTATCATCACACAATAGACAGCACAGGCGAAGGAGATGGGGACACGTCAGAACCCTAGCCTGCCCGCGGAGGGGAGATGGGGTTTCTGGTGGTACAATTACGGCAATTTAAAGCCCCCGCGTCTTTGAGACACCGGTCACGCTCAACACCTCCCTCACGGTGCATCTGTCCTCGCTAGCGAGGGCCAAAGTGCCCGGTAGCTGCGTCGTAACCACACTTTGTCCAGACTCGCCACACGGCACGCACAGATCCCATGGGGCTAAACCTGACAACACAGCAAAGAGCTCCCTCTTTCCCAACTGATATTCGCTTCATACACTTGTGTATTTAATAGCCAAAGTCACTGGCCATTCCTTCTCATGGAGATGCTTTGTAAATTCACAATTCTTAAGAAGTTACATTTTGTCATTGAAATCTTTATGTCTAGAACCCTCTCAGCTGTTGGCTCAAATACAGGAAGAGCATCTGCATGGTAGATAACAAATATTTTTAAACTTAATGCAGTAAGTCAGCTTGACAATTTAGAAAACTTGCTCCTTCATCAGACGACTCAGCAAGAGCCCCTTACCCAAGTCTGGCTCCGCTGGTGGCAGCTTTCCTCGCCCCCCGCCGCACCCCCCCCCCGGAGCCTTACCTCTGGAGAAGTCCGCAGTTTCACCCCTGCAAACGCTCCGCTGGGCGCAGATGCCTCCTCGCCCCGCTCAGAGCCCCTCCTGGGACTCTTCCCATAGACGGAACCCTTTCTCTGCACCCGACGATAATTGTACTCAGACCCATTGCCAAGTCTAAGCTGCCCTCCAAGTAATCCCAGGGAATGGGTGAGACCCCACTGATTGCTTTCAGACCTTGACGGAATGCTCGGAGGAGCATGGAAGCTTCTAGTAGTAATGATAGTGGCTTGCCTAGTTAGAGCTTCTATATGACAGAAAAAAAGGAGAAAGAGGAGGAGGAGGAAGAAGAGGAGAAAATGCATTTTCTAACCACAGTACCCTCCAGGAGCTTTTTCCATCTGTCGCCTCACTTCATCTCCCTAACCCTGGGAGGCAGGCATCCCGCACCTTCACCTTTTGCAGAGAGATTAAAGCACTCACCGGTTAGGAAGTGGCAGGTCAGAGGAGAACTCTGGTGACCCCCCCTACATGGCCTACACCCCAACTGCGCACACAGCCCCGTGCCCTGAACAGGTGTGGCCGTGTCTCCCAAGAAGTCCTTTCTCCAAGAGCTCCCCCCAAGCTCGGGACGCTCCATGCCCCTTTTTGCTGAATTACCGATGACATGTCAGTTCCTCACCCAAGTCCTGGCACCTCACTACGACTTTGTTAAGATGCTCAGGGGTCCTTAACTCATCATGGCTCCCCCCCGAACACCAAATGATGGCAATCCCCAAATGTAAAGAATAGTAAACCACCATGGGTCTCCTCAGATGGCTTCATGTGGTGTACGAAGCCACCCTTAGGTTAAGCCACTTCACACTCACTAGAGAGACAGCATGCACATCTCCATTCCACAGACGAGGAAACGGGCTCAGAGAGGTTGAGGGCAGTCACTAAGGTCACAGAGCCAGTGACGGGAAACCTGGGCCCCCAGGCAAATCAGGTTCCGCGCCCTCCTGCTGCCCAACGGAAAGAGCTGTAGGCGTGAACTCGCTGGGTAAAGGAAGACACCTCACACCTCCTAGGAAACTGCTTTAAGGAACAGTCCTCACGAGATGCACTTGCAGAGAGTTTGTAAAGAATTTGCATCGTTGTGCCCATAAAGGCATGCTGATCGCGCCAAAAATGTGCAAGGGACAGAATGTTCCAAAGCAACAAGCGAAGACGGAAAATATCTGTGCCTTGTCCCTGGGAAGCAGGCTCCGTCACTGCCCGGCATCACAGAAATCCAGTTGCCTAAGCAGCTTTACCTGACGCCCGAACCTTCTCTTCTCGGATATTTCTAAAGCTGCTCAGTAATCAGGCGCACGTTTTTTAATGCAGTCTTTCTCCGAAACGACTGCCCACTGTGCTGAAGAAGCTTCGGTTGCCAACTAAACACAGCACTGTGTTTCCGCATCAGCTCGGAATGGCCCAGCCAGCCCCTTCTCTGAGCAGAGGAAGGATCCAGAACCCTCAGTGTCTTTTATCTATCACCTGACTTAGGTGCCCACCCAGGGGTGACATTTGCCCTGTGCCAAACCTCTCAGCTGCAGGATAAGATTTTAGTAGGAGCATCAAAATAGCAACATGGCCGTTAACTCAGATTGTCTTATGGCCGGACTTGGCTAGGGAAGTGTCCCTTCTTTCTGTGAGTTGGACTCAGAGTCCAGCCTTGGATGGTTCTGTGAGTTGGACTCAGAATCCAGCCTTGGACCCTGGGATCCCGGCCCTGCCACCAGAGAGCACAAGCCCGATGCCCTGAACAGGCGCGGCCATGTCTCCCAGGAAGTCCTTTCTCCGGGAGCTCCCCCCAAGCACGGGACGCTCCATGCCCCTCTTTGCTGAATTACCGAGGACACGCCTGTTCCTCACCCAAGTCCTGGCACCTCACTATGACTTTATTAAAATGTTCAGGGGCCCTTAACTCCTCATGACTCCCCTCGAACACCAAATGAACACCATGTTCTTTCCTCCCCTCGGGCCTCGGTTTCCTTGTCGGGGACAGTGGGACGATGACGGCTGTGTCACAGGACTGCTGTGAGTGAAGCAGCATCCAGAGTGCCTGACACAGGGCAGGTGTCCAGAAAAACACGCCAGATGCTACTCCCTCTTCAGAGTGAAAAAGCTTCCCGTGGCTCTGTGGGTTCATTTCCACCTTGTGGCCCAGATTTCTCATTTCTCTAGTACAGACCATCTCTTTCTTTGAGTAAACTGAGATTACCACCCAATGAGAATCTGGGAAGAATTGGCAGGTTTTCTTATGGCTTGAAGACTCACATGCTACTAATGGGAGTTAATTTTTACCACGCATGGGTTACAGGCTGGGCACTGTGTTAAGCACTCCACGTATCTCCCTTCACAGAAGGCCCACGACCACCTCAGGAGGTAGATTACATTTCAAGGTGAAAAACTGACATTTGTAGAGGCTAATTTGCCCCACGTCAAACAACTGAAAACATGAAGAGCCAGGATTTCAAATCCAATGAAAAGTCTTCATCGTAAAAATAAATTGTGGCTCACCTACTGCAGAAAACTTTTACAGAACTCGAATCCGCGTGATTTCCAACCCGTGTTCTGATTTCACTCTCGCACGCATCACTGCACACAGACATTCACCCAGCACGCGGGCAGCTCCCCCAATTCAGGTGCGACCTCTGGGTGAGGCCTGTCTGCTCACCTATCCTCTTGCCTTTTCTTCCAAAGAGAGGCAGCATTTCTGAAAACAAGTGGGGTTTTGTGTGTTTTTGTCTCTGAGTCATGTTCCTAACTTTGGAATGACATTAGGAGATTGCCTGCCCCCCACCCCCGATTCATACCTTGGGAGGAAGCGTTCCCAGGAGGAAGACATCTGCTGAATCGCTTCGCGTACACACAGTTCCAGTTTGCCCCCCAAAATGAGCCCTGCGTTACCGTGACCCTGACCACAGACCCAGGCACAGGCTCAACACCGATCTCGGTCCCAACACCCACGCGCACGGGTTGGCGTGTCCAAAGGGGCTGTGCCGGCCGCACCTGGGTCCCTTGCTCCTCTCCAGCTGCCCTGCAGTCTCCAAACTGCCCTGCCTCGGGCTCCCCTCCAGGCCCTTTCTCCTCCCCCCTCCCCCCGCCGTGTCCAAAGCTCTGGCTTCGATGGAGCACGCAGAGCGCTTGAAATGTTAGCAGCAGAAAATGCAAAGAGGTTCATTTGCCAAGGAGGAGGATGCGAAGCCACTGCATTCATTCTCTTGGAGAAGGGTTCTCGATTTAGGATTAAACATTTTCTATATAAGCAGTTTAAAAATACTCCAGAGTACCCCTCCGACCCTCTGCCCTCCTCGGATGAACTTTCACCTCGGTACAAACAGCAACTGCCTTCCGCATATGGTGCTAGCAGGAAGGTGCACATGATGCATTGATTTCCACGTGTGTGCGTCATGGGGGGGGCGGGGACAGGCGTGAGAGTGGCCCAGCCTCCCCACCAACCTCAGGGTGGTTCCTCCACACGTGGAGGTGGGGGCTGGGGACACTGGAAAACGCATGTAAAGGATCATCTGCTCAGCAGCCCAGAAGATGGCAGGCAGGCTTGCACGTCACAGAGGAACCGAAAGCACTGGCGCCGGGATAGACAGGTGCAAGGACCGCGTTGCTGGCTGTGGCTTACCGAACTTCACAGCGCTCCTGCTTCTAACCTCCCCGAACCCTACCTGACGCTCCCATCCACCTGTGCGGCACAGCCGGACCTTCAGGAGACACGTCTCCTCAAACAGAGAGAGGCACGCCACGCGGAAAACGCCCATTCTCCGTGTGTCCGCCTTCCTGCGGACCCAGCAGCCACGTCTAACAGCACACTGTGGGGACAGATAGGCTGCTATTCTGTGACAGTACGAGAGGGAAGGGAAGGGGGGCGCAAAAAGGAAGGAAAAAAACTACATTTGTTTCTTCCTCTTAAAGCTGCTGTTGCCTAGAAACACTGAAGAAATTAATCCGAGGCAATTATCTGAGTCAAAATCATTCCAAGCATGTTTTCACTCTCCATATGTAACTCGTTGGTTTACCGGCTTTGCAGTAATTCGTCCGCTGTGGGTTTTAATTTCCCAGATATTTGGATTATTTTTAATGTAGGAGTTTTTTTTTAATTCAACAAAAGGAGCTAAGCAAACCAAATTTCCAGGAAAAAAGGGAAGAAATCTATCCACCACCCTCCCCGCTGAAAGTGCCCAATACAATGCTTAGCACATAGTAGGAATGCGACATGCCTAGCACATAGTAGGAATGCGACTCCACAGCTTAATAAATGAACGAGTGAAAAAAACAGACGACGAACGGACAGACGGATGAACGCACGGATGGGTAGACTTGAAAACGCCACTGATTTAAGGGGACCAGATGAAGACTAGACCGTGACTGGCACATTAATGAACTAAAAAGAAAAGTCTTGAAATTCTTTTTAAAATGAAAAAGAATAAACCCTCAGCCATCTTGAGTCAAGGGCAAAGCCACGTGGTAGTAGTGTCATGGTCTCGAGGCAGCGGTTGACAGCGCATTCCCGTGTCTCCCACCACGTCACTCTCTCCCCCTCCCCCCTCCCCCCTCACCTGTGACTTCCTTACCTTACCGCCCAGCAGTCTATCTCCCTTACCTGCCCGTCTCATTTACATGTTAGTCAAAATAGCTTTACATGGTTACCCAGAATAAGCACTCACCCACACCGCAACAGGCTAAAAGGTCGATTAGAATAGTCCCTGAGAGTCCTCCCCCACTGCACTTCAATTCAACAGCAACGACTACCATTTATGGAGCACCTGTTACGTGCTAAGCATTATTCTGAAAATAATAATTCTCCGAGGAAGTCTAACTAGCCTCGTTTTACACCTGAAGACACGCAAGTCGAGCCGTGAGTCACACATGGATCTCCCACGCAGACCCTTCCCCCTCACACCCCACCACGACTATTCCTGATTCACTTCCATGAACATCTGTTGAGGGCCTGCCCCGTGTTAAGTCGTTGGTCTTCCAGGGGAGATGTGAGCATCCTAAGCTTCTCAAAACAAGTTTTATCTGTTTTTACCTCTCTTTAGATCCTTTAAGTGTTCCAAGTGTATTACATTATCTCGTTCAAAACAGTGGCAGCAACTGGAAACACAAATGTAGACCCCTGGCAGGGATGACGTAGCTCTCTGGCGTCTGGACATGAATAAGGAGAGAAGGAGGAAGTGAACGATGCAGGAAGTTTGGGGCAGGGGTGTTCAGGGACCCATTCTGCAGGTCCCATCACAGAGAAAGGAAGGCCAAGGGCAGAGACTCATTGTGTGAGAGCAGGGCCTGCGCTGCAGTAAGACACAGGCGTCCTCACCCCCCAGGAGGGTTCACGGCTGACGCCACCAGCTCCGAGACATCCCCGCCACCCTCCCAATGCGTCTGGTCTACCGTGAGGCAAAAGCCACTCCGTTCATTGAGACCACCCCGGGCTGGCGGGTCCTGGTTGGTTCTATCCCTGTTCCTTGGTCTTCAAATAATAGAGGCCTGTTCTGGGTATCAAGTGTGAACCATGAACACCAGGAGCAAAGCCAAAATGAAGTGGCTGGAAAGTCGAAAACACAGTGGCTGCCCTGTAATCCCGTTCGAGAAAAATGGGAAGGGTTTCGAGGCACAAAGCCAGTAGTTATGTCCAGTGGAGACAGTCGATGGCGACATACATCACTGAACACGGCTTGTTGTTTCATTATATGACTACAAGCAGTCTATTCACGAAACGTATTTCCTCCCACAACTTATTTTAAAAAAATACTAGAGCTTCCCAAATGCAAGGGTAAGAACATCTGCCGTTAACGTGACATGTCCCGGCTAGGACAGCGTTTGAAGGCCACATGGGGAAACTCCAGTCTCCGCACAGAGGACAACTGGAACCGCTGTTACAACCCTTCGGCTCTTACTAAGTGTCGGGCGTGCACTGCATGGTTCTCCATGGGCCCTAATTAAACACTGCACACCCAGCCCCCACCCGGCCAAAGCGCCCGAGAAGCCCCAAGAGAACCAATTCGCCACGCCGGCCTCCAGGGTGCGCCTTCGTTTGCATGCATTTGAAAATTACCTTTGGGACTTGCACAGAAAAGTGCCCGGTGCCCTGCAAACCAGTTTGGTTCCTTCGTTTTCCTGGCCCATGAAACCCTTCACTTACTACATATTATTCTGATCAAGAAGGTTTACTTTTCTCCTAAATCACTCTTCTGACATCACCTGCCTACACAACAGGTAATCATGACCGTGTCGTCGCCCCAAGGTAATTCACGTTTTCTGCGTCCGAGCTGGGGACGAGACCCGCCCGTGCAGCAAAAGCTCCGCCCACGTACCTGTGAATTCTTCCGCTTTCCTGAAGACCTGTTCTGCTCTTGATGGTCAGAGCAGATGCATGCCCATCTCCACGCCGTCCCTAGGTTAGCGCGCTGCTTCTCGCCGCCTGGAAGCCGCGGGGTCCTGTTGCAGTTCTGCTCCTAAAGGGTCAGGATTAGACGCACTGGGTCTGGGTCGGGGCAAGCCTCCTGTGGACTGCACGCCCAGGGCCCTTTGATTCTCGCGCATGCTCACTCACGGCGGCATGTGACCCTCGGCGCTGGTGAGTTCGAGCTTCCTCATTATCATGCACACGCCTCGTGGCGACCGCTTGTGGTAAGGCAGTTCTTGTCCTTCATGGGTGCAGAGAAGCTTCCTTTGTCCTTTTTGATATACTTTTATTTCAGCCGGTGAATCAGATGGGCCTGCCATGTAGTAAGTGCTTAATAAACCTCTGTTAAATGTTTGATGACATTTAGGGGACCCCTGTTTAAAAAAAAAAAGCAAACCAAACAGCCTACATTCTACCAGAGGACATACTCTCAATTTTATTGAGAAAATATAGTTTGCTATTACCTTTAGCCACATTACCTATGAAGATAAAATATGTTTGCCTCAGACTCATTAGTAAGAACCTACCTGCCCACAACATGGGACCAACACGCTTCTGTCGGGGCAACCCAAGTAAAGACATCAGCTACATGTGCTGAGCGGCACCCACTGGGATTCCAGAGCGCTCGTTTAAAGGAACAGCTCTGTGATTTTTCCCACTGCAGACTTTAGCCATTCAATATTAACTAGCTAATGTCAACACAACCACGTTGGATTTGACAGACCATTTAGAAACATGTAAATTCTTTAACCACCGGGAGCGAAGGCTGATTTTTTTTTCTATTTTTCCTGGCTCACTCCCCAATATGCAAGAAACCAGTGAGTGCTTAATTCTGCCAACCAACAGGGGAAAATGATGAGAGAGTTCATGAAATCGGTCCCACGCAGACCCATCCCGGGAAGGCTGCGCAGTCGTTAGCATGCTGGTTTTGAGCCCAGAATCGCTGAGCTTTAAACGAGGTGAGAAGGGTTCACCTCTGTCACGCGCACGGCAGTCCTGGCAGGGGGTCGCTCAAGGGCGCGAGTGGCAGCGTCACAGGAGATGGTTGAGAGATGCGGTTTGGCCGTCACAGGAGATGGTTGAGAGATGCGGTTTGGCCGTCCGTTCTGTTGTTTTCTGTTCTGCTCTTCACTCATCCCGAGCGATGTCCTTGGCCGTTGCCCAGAGGCGGCTCCCCACCACCACCTCCACATTCCAGCGCAGGGAGGGGAGATAAACGGAGGGCAGGCGGCTCTATTTTAGGGATATGACCCGAAAATGGCAGAGGTCACCTCTGCTAATATCCCGTTGGCCAGGATTTAATGCATGGCACCATTTAGGTGCAAGGCGGGGGCTGGGAAATGTATCCCATAAACAGGAGACACATAAAACCCGAGGAGTTGGTACTGAAAAGGACAGGAGAAACGGGATGAGGGGGTGAGTATTAGCAGGCGGTCAAACAGACTAGCATATTCTTTCATTTATTAAGTAAACACCATCCCCATAAATGTTATAAGAATTCTGATAGGGTAGGAGCGCAGTTTTGGTTTTCTGTCTAGAAGAGGATTTTCCAGGACAGGGTGTCCCTAGGCTCTGTGAGCAGCAATCTGCTTGGTCTAAATGCATTGATATTGAAATTGAAGAGCAGATCCCCAAATGGCCCCGGTAGGCTTTCTCTTCCTCCCCGGCAGACTAGGAAGGGCAGGGGCAGCTGGTTATTACTGAGGAGAGGTTTATAGACAGGACCTCACTGACCTGCTCAAGAAAACCCTCTCTGAATCCGATTATTAGTCCCCAAATGAGAAAACTAAAGCTCGGAGGGGTTCCATCGTTAAGCCACGTGTGTTACTTTGATATGGGCTTCCTTTCTGTCTCCACGGGCAGAGCTGGAGGGAAAAAGGGGGCCTTTGCACACAAAAGATCACAAAATAGAGGTAAACCAGTAGCCACTTCCTCAGCTCCCGAGATTCAGTGGGGGAGAAAGGAAGGGAACTCTCCAGCTCAGAGGAAGGGTCAGGGGTCACCACGGCCCACCACTCCAGGCGGAATTCAGCACCTGCTGGAGGCAAACGCATTTTTAGGGCCTGTGAGCCCCAGAGACGCCGGGTTCCCCTTTGTCAAGCTCGGGGTGTGTGTGAGGGCTGGGGGTGTCCCCTTTGTGTTCTGTCAGCTGGTCTCAGAGCACAGCCTGGGTCTCAGCCCTGCTGACTCAGGCCGTCCCGGAGAAGCGCCACCGGGCCCTCTTTGGGCCGAGGCCTGGGTCTTAAAAAGAGAGCTGGGGCTCCCGAGATGCAGTAACTCCTCCGTCCTTTCAAAGTGCATCGTGAAGCCGGTCATAAACTGCAGGGCCAGCACAGCGCCGGGAATTACACCAAACTGCGCTGTTGGGATCAAACTGCACCAGTCGGCTTTCCACTTAATCCCGAAAGCCTCTGACTTGGAACACCAGTCCTGCGTCCAAGCAGAGAAGGTCCCCCCATAAAGCGGCTCTCGCTTAGGAAACGCCCGGCTCTTGGAAGAAGACCGTTTTGAGAACGGGGATCAAAAACCAAACTCGAGGTGGAAGAGAAGAGGCGGCAAAGCCTGGACTTCAGTCCTGGTCAGACCGAATGGTCCAACTGAGCAGGGACAGCCCTAGCCCAACAAAAGCCCCCTAACGAAGGTCAGGACAGACATGCCCCTGGACAGACATTTACACGTGCTGAGTCCGCACCTTTACACGTGGGCGGAGCCCGGCGAGCACTTCAGTCCTCACTTTCTTTATTATCGTAAAAAGTAAGAAAGCCTTTTCTGCTGTTGAGCAAAAAAGAATGTTGTGTCTGTGTTTGTAAGGACCCATCTTTAAAAGCTCGGTTCCCACGGTGGCTCATTAGGAAGGAGTCAGGAGCTCAGGCTCCGAAGGCAGAGAGACTTGATTTCCGGCTCCGTCCGGCCGCACGTGCGCGGCCCCCAGGCCAGACCGGGGGGCCTCTCCGTCCCGCCCGCTCATCTGTCCATCAGAGCTGTTCGCGGGACTCGCGGGGCTTGTCGTGAAGGCTCATGAGGCCAGCACCCGGTACGTGTGAACGCTGCACGCGTGTTGTACATTGTTATAATTGCTAACAACAGGTGCTGTGAAACAGGACATCAACCGTGGAATTTTTTTTTCCCTCCTGAGTTCCACTCTGTTTGGCCCCTAATGGCAAACTCCATCTGGTGGTTTTACTCTTTGTTAACTCCACCAAAAATTGAAAGAGATAAATGGGCCCTTAGCGGCAGAAAATGGACGACTGAAATAACCCCTTCTAGGCGCATCCAGCATTTACGTTCTGTCGTTTTTCTAAGGCAAAGAAATTGCGTGTCGGAATTGGACAGGGGACATTATCTCGTGGTGGCAAAGGAAGGTCATTACCAGACCAGTGCTCGAAATGAAAGCTACCTGCTTTCCCCTGGGGAGCTCTGGAAAATAGCCCTCTATGTCCCCAGCAAATAGGCAAGGAGAAAGATTTCAGTAATGGAGAGCATTACAAGCCCTTTTTCATGTACTCTGCATATCTGAATTGGCACGTGACGCCTGCCTGCGTCTCTCAGACGGTGTGAGAAGGACTCGTTCATCCTTCGGTCCCCGCCGAACAGCCTGGAGGTGGCAGGGGGGACATTTCTCTTTACCACTTTACCACCCGGTTCTCGCCAAACTGAATCAGCATTTCCAGGAACCCGATGCCCGCTTGGAAAGGTAACACCTTCTAAAGATGGGGCGGCAGCAACTATGAAATTCTAACCCGTCGGCAAAGAGGTGAAAAGGTGAAGGTGAGGGAATTATCCTCCAGCAACCTCCCCCCAAAGTTCCCATGTCCACAGATCTGAAACTGAATTTTTAAATATACCCACGTATATGAGTATGTACGCATGCATATGCATGACACTCCATAGGCTTCTCTCCAGAGGGAAAGAACAAATCCCAGCGCAGCTCCCGAGTTCCCTGAGAGGCAGGCCGTTGGCCAGGCCGACCGAGAGCCCGTCTCGGTGCCCCAGGAACAGAAAGGGGCAGAGACGGGAGGGAACTGGTATTAGCTGCGGCTCCACTATTTCTCCTATTCCTTATTCAACCCTGGGAAGTAGTGAGCAATGCCCAGACTTCTAAATGTTTAACGGGCCCAGGAGTCAGTCCTTGGAGCCCCTGCTTTCTAGGAAATCTTACCCATGTCTGTGGAGAAAGATACCAACCCCCAAATTCATAGCTTCCAACCCAGACCTCTCTGAGCTCCGACTTCTAGACCTAGAGGTCTTCCCCACGTCACCGCCGACTGACTCAAATTTCACTCACCCGCCACCAACCTCCTCTCCTCCCTCCCAGATTTCTGTGCAGCCGAGTGGGGTCACAGTTGTGCAGTTATTCGGGTCACAGACATTGGAATCACCTTTGCCCTCGCTTTGTCTCACCCCTCCCATGTAATCTACCAACAAATCCCAGCCGCTCTTCCTCTGAAATATTTCCCGAATCCAATCCCTTCTCACCCTGCTCCTGGCAACCGCCCCGGATTAGGCCACCTTCCTCTGGATGAGCACCAGCGACCTCCAGACCTGCGCCTCCCGTCTACTTTCAAGACACAGCCCACGTCTGTCACTGCTTACACTGCAACTCACGGCATGTCCCTCCTCCGCTCCCCAAAACCTTACGGTGCCCGAGGCCCACGACCATCCAGCCACGGCCAGACTGATGTCACTTTGCTCCACTGGCCTCTGATCTTTGTTTTCATCTTCCCTGTCTCTGAAGCAACCCCGAAACCCCGCCGAGGGCCCCCTCATTCCCTTCAGGTCTCTGCTGAAGTGACAATTTATCAGAGAGATTCTCGTGACCACACTGTGCAAGTCAGCATCCGCTCCCCGCCATTGTCTTTCCCCTCCTTCTTCTTTTGTAGCCCTTACCCTACTTTTTCCATGGAAACATTTTTCTTTGTAATTAAATGCACGCGTACATATATATATACACATCTGTTTATTGACTGTATGTTTTCATACACACGAACACACACACGTGCAGGAGCCGGCAAACTCTAGGCCAGGATCGTACCTGGCCCTGACCTCTCTTTGTATAGCCACAAGCTAGAACTGGTTTTTATGTTAGTAAAGGGTTCTAAAAGGAAAAATAAAAGAGATGAATATGCAGTAGAAACCGAACGCGGCCTGCAAAGGTGGCGACACTCTGCGTCCGGCCCTTCCCAGGGAAGGTTGCATTATCTTGTCCCCCCGCCAGGAGGGAAACGCCTTGTTCTCTGTCGCACCCCCCACACTTGGACAGTCCTGGTACAGAGGTGATGCTGAGTGTTTGTGAATGAGCGAATGAAGACAACGAACCTTAGCAAGCTCTGGTGACGTGTCTGGGGTCCCCTAGGAAAGGGGCAGATGAACCGGGACTCAAACCCAGGTTCACCTGGTTCCACGGCTGGAGCCTGAGGCGCGGGAGCTGCTTGCAGCAACGACTTGAACTTCCTTGCGTTCCACCCAAAGGCTCTGCAGGACAAGGTCTCCAACACGCGTGGGGAGAGACACGGGGCATTGCAGAAACCCTTCAACACTGACACCGTCACAGCACCTCCATCTGACGTCAACCATGTTCCATGTGCTTTCACACGCATCATCTCTTCTCGGCTTCACCGGCTTTCTGAGTAAAGTAAGGCAGGTACTACGTTCTCACTGTACGCACTGCAAAACCGAGAGGCAGAGAGGTTCCGGGAATCGCCTCTCACGAAGAGTCAGTAGCAGAAGCAGAATAATCCGGATTTCTCACTTTGGGCAGAGAACTTTCCATTCTACCGGCCAACACATGTTCCCGCAGCTCTGTTGATGTGTTACCATGGATACAAGGGATTTTAATAGAATGGCAGTCACACCTCGGCAGCTCTGAAAAAACCAGAGTTACTGATTATTATTTGCAGGAGGAAAACCTGCTCCACTGTGAACGGGCACCTGCCAATGACCAGAAGTGGCCACAGTCAGAACTTTGAAACGGGAGCAATGGGTGGGAGAACAGTCCAGAGTGAAAACTCAAAGACGTTAGCGGTGTGACGATCTCACGGGGCCTTCGAGCTACCAGATCCAGGACCGTCTTGTAGAAGGAAGCCGAGAAAACCAACAAACACCTTCACCGACACTCAGAGCCACAGCTGCCGCTTGTCATCAGCCGTCCCCGCAGGCAGCTGGCGGGAGAGCTTCGGAGCATTTGGCTGAGAAACCATGAGCCTGTCACAGCTGCCAGGGGCTGGCCTGGCTACGTGCACAGGTGCCGGTGTCTGTCGGTTTTTACACAGGGCACCTGTCGTGATGCCACACCCGGCAGTGAACTTGAATCTGACATGCAGCTGTAGAAACTGGTCAGGAGACCCACTCAGGACATTTGCAATGGCCCTATTCCAGATGCCTCTGTCCCTCTGCCCCTGTAAGTTCCCTTGCACTGTGTCAGGTCACATGTGCCCATTTTTCCCCCTGGCATTTATTTTTATCAACAGCAGCAGCTGAGGCCACCGTCCGAGATTTTGTCCACTGCTGATCTCTTTGCCCTGCTCAGTATAATGTGGTACAATCCTAAGGAAACGGTGAAGTTCAAATCAAGTGTTGTTCTCAGGGTGACGACATGCAGGGTCTTTAACTATTAAACAGCTATGATTATTAAATCAAGTTTAATAACTATGATGTCTTAAAGTATTGATTGGCTAGAAAAAATTATTCTCATGATTTTCCCAAATGATTTACATGGAGACCTGGGTAAGGAACATTGGTGAACTACAGACGCATCATTCCTGTGGGTTCAACTTCAAACGTAAGTCTCTTTATAAAAGAAATTTCTCTATTTCATTTGGAAGGAACAGTAGTAATCGCAATGAAGAAAATGGGGCAAGGGTCGGATACTTTACCCAAGAATTCCTTCAATCCAAAAACAACTTTTTTAACTTGAATTGAAAATTGTTCAAAGTCAGGTGCTAGGTACCTCCTATGTAGTCAGTGTGACGTGTGTGTGACGCTGTATTCCTTGAAGGCATAGAAATACTTACATGCAATATTCCAAGGAGAGTTTAGACAAAGGGAAGATATATTTGAGAACGCCGCATTGGCATTGTCTTAAGCAATAAAAAGTGTGTCTTTCTGTTGTCAGACTTGAGAGAGAGATCCAAGATCTTGAAAAGGCTGAACTGCAAATCTCAACTAATGAAGAGGCAATTGTAAAGAAGTTAAAAGCAATTGAGAGGACTACAGAAGACATAATAAGGGTGAGCACTAACCAATCTCAAAATCACGATTTCCTCACAAAGTGAGTCCGCACATAGCATATACTTCTTCAAAGTAGATCCACATCCAGAATTTATTTTTTCAACTGTATTAACATAAAGAATTCTTTTTCTTACAGTCTGTGAAGGTAGAAAAGGAAGAGACCACCAGAGGTATGTTTTCGCGCATTCTAGTCTATGTCTAATGAAGATATTTTTTGATAAGCCCACTGAAATTTTTCCATGGTTATAAATAAATCCTAGATGTATTCTGAATTACTATTAATTTTACAGAGTCGATTGAAGACATCTATGCTAACATCCCCGACCTTCCAAAATCCTACGTACCTTCCAGATTGAGGAGGGAAAGAAACGACGGAATAGAAGATGATGAACAAGATAGAAAAGGTATACGAGTAATCCGTCTCCAAAGGCAGGTTCTCAAATTCAGACTTTACCACGTCCAGTATCAGCAACTTGCTATGACATCCTGCGCTTCTGGGGTAGGCAGTGGTCCAGTCTGCAAACTTCCGGAGGTGTGTGAGCCCCTGGCAGAGGTAGGGATAACCTCCGTACGGTGACAGCTTAGAGGAACTCTCCTCTGTGGTTTCACCAGGCTGCGCAGCAAGGGGGCAACTTAATAGATATGTGCTCGGTGCTGGGCCTTTACCGGAAGTAAGGCACACCCCTCCCTAACTAAGAGTAGGTCTGATTCCTCCCGCTGAGTCTTGTGAAAGAGTGGAAATCTGTCTCGTTGGGTTTATTCATGGCAAAGAGCACATCTTTGCGTCTGCAGTGAAAGCATCCACTTCTCTTCTGCAACCCTCCCCGTTTCCCACTGATTTCATACATCCTGACCTAAAAACCCACGTCATAACAGTCCTGGCCACTGCATAATTAACAAATAGAAGCAGAAATTAAAAACTAGACATTTCCCATGAAAACCATCAAAGGGGAACTTGATATAAAAAAAAAAAATAGCCCCAGCTGGTGTGGCTCAGTGGATTGAGCGCCAGCCTGCAAGCCAAAGGGTGGCCGCTTTGATTCCCAGTCGGGGCACATGCCTGGGTTGCAGCCAGGTCCCCAGTAGGGGGCACATGAGAGGCAACCACACATTGATGTTTCTCTCCCTGTCTTTCTCCTTCCCTTCCCCTCTCTCTAAAAATAAGTAAATAACATCTTTTTAAAATCTTTTTAAAAAAATAAACCCTGTGAAAACAGGCTAGTTTACCAGAGTAAAAGTTACCTGACATCAAAGATCAAATTTGTCTCTCGACAGCTTTGTACGCCATGGAAATCAAGGTCGAAAAGGACCTGAAGACGGGAGAAAGCACAGTCCTGTCGTCCATCCCCCTCCCGTCCGATGACTTCCGAGGCGCAGGAGTCAAAGTGTACGACGACGGGCAGAAGTCGGTGTACGCGGTGAGCGCCAATCGCCAGGCCGCCGTCAACGGCACGGACGACAGCCTGGCCCCCGTCGAGGTGGAGGAGCTGCTGAGACAGGCCTCGGAGAGGAACTCCAAGTCCCCGACCGAGTATCACGAGCCCGTCTACGCCAACCCGTTCTGCAGGCCCACGACTCCGCAGCGAGAGAAAGCAAGCCCTGGACCAAACTTTCAAGACAGGATAAAGACTAAAGCCAACGGACTGGGCCAGGAGAGGGGCGCCTCCCCGCACCACGTGGACAACGGGCTTTCTGAGGACGGAGGCTACGGCTGGAATCATGTCAGTCCCGCTCGGCCAATCCCTCACCCCCGATCGCTGTCTCAGCGGGGCCAGGAGATGCCCCACACTCTCCAGAAGAGGCTGGCGACTCCTTGGGAGGAGTCTGACGGGATGCAGAACAAGGGCACGCCCTCTCCGAAGGCGAGGCTGAGTCCCAGAGAAGCGCTCGGTGGGGAGTCAGAACGCCAGGGTCCCTCGCCACCTTGCCAGGGGTATGAGGAAGACGTCAGATACAATATCGTCCATTCCCTGCCTCCGGACATGGACGGGGCAGAGCCCGTGACGATGATTTTCATGGGGTACCAGGAGGCAGAAGACGATGAAGAAGAAAAGAGGCTTCTGACGGGGTACGACGGGATCATCCACGCTGAGCTGGTTGTGATTGATGAGGAGGAGGAGGGGGAGGGAGAGGAGGAGAAACCACCCCCCCACTCTACCACCCGCCACAACCAGGGCAACCCGCCTGCCAAACCAACGCCGCTTCCTAGAAAGAGAGCGGAAGTCAACCCCCGTGAAAACACACACCATCCACCTCCCCACAAAAACTCCATCTCCCTGCAAGAGCAAGAAGAAAGCTTGGGCAGCCCTGCCCACCGGTCTCTGCAGGCTGTTCAGGGTGCTGGGGATGGAACGGAGGACCCGTCCCTGACAGGTAATAAAAATGGCAAGGCTTGCCGCTGCTGTCTAGTCATGTGACAGTCTTGTCTTTGGGTTGTCCACCAACCCTCCTGCTTTCAGCTGTTCTGACCACCCCGTAGACTGATACACGCTGAGACTTATCGTTAACCCTGGTTTCATTGCCACCATAAGTGATTCAGTCAACTCAAACGATAAGGAAAAATTATTTTTTTAATTGTTGCCTTATTTGGATATTGCATTGACTGACGTTAGTAGCATGACATTTGTCTTCTAACATGGTGACGCGCTGTGTCTGAAAGTATGTGGGTCACTAATAAGTTGGGTCATGAGTATCTCATCTTTTCCCTCCAGAACTGGGTGCCGGCCCGTCTGGGACTTGCACCTCCTCCACACGCTAACAAATTGCCTTACTTTTGCAAGGAAAAACAAGACACGAATTTTATTTTCGGTGTAATAGTTTATGACTTGGCTATCTCTTGTTTTTCTCTACTTTCACAGTTTTATTATTTCCTTTATTTTTCTATATTTTAAAGCAGAATGTCAATTTACCTATCGAACATTACCTATAACATTTTATTTTGCATAGTCTTCCCGAAATCAGCAAATTTCTATTTTCTATTTTCTATATATTGGCATTTCTCATTCTCTATGAAGTTTTATAGCTATCTATCTTTCTTAGCATTGAGTGGAAAATAACACTTTTTTCCTACAAAAATGATCGTTCTTCCATTTTGGATTCCTTGTTAGCACCGGAATAGTGTATTCTACTCATTATTTATAAAGACTAAATAAGAATCCGACATATCAGCTATTAAGACATAGTCAAATTACCCAGACATACGAGCACCGGATACATGAAAGGGACAGTCATTTTAAATGTTTCTACCAGAGGAATTCTCACTAAAAAGCAATAACTTGCGTCCCGGCTAGCCTAGCAAGCAGAACTCGACAATGCTACAGACGTGTGCTGCTCCCATACCTGCTGCCCAGGAAGGCGTCTCTGCACCCGAGAAACCTGGTCTTTGTTTGCCAAAATTAAAATGGATCCATTCCCACCTTTTACGTAGTTAAATGAGGCTTACAGATTGTGAACTTAATTATCGGAAGAATTTCTAGCCTCCGGGTGAGTGGATACTTACATTATATTCCAACAGCGAGTTGGACGGTGTGTCCCCTACTAGGAACCTGCTAAGACTGAATGTCCCCTTCTGCTTTGAGAATGAGCTTTGTTTGCTGAGCAAACCTCACGTCTTAAATTCAGAAGACAGGGGAGCACGCTGTGTGAGGTCGAGAACGATGACAGTACCCCGCCCTGAAACCTCCCGATTGTGAACTTGGGGGGCGAAGCTCCTCCTGAACACCCTGGTCCCCTCACCCCCACCAGCGCAACACACTGACCTCATAGAAAAAGACAGGAAGTGAGTAACATTTCCAGAAAACAGTAATTACACCACTGAATGGAAATAACGAAAACAGGAAGACGTCTTCCAGACAAAGTAACAATACAAGGTTCTGCGCTATCACACAAAGCATCTCATAAACAGAAACCTCCAAATTCCTTTCCTGCCCTGTGCCTTTGCTTTGCATTGCTGTTCTCTAGTTCTGCACGTGGATCATGGAGCTGGTATGTTTCCAATGGGCTGTTAAATAAGAACACCTTATCAGCACGGGTCCTCGAGGGGGCAGCTGTAGACAGGGAGCATGCAGCCACCATGCACCTCAATTCCACAAGCACCAACTACAGTAAGCTTCTCCCCTCAAGCCCCCAAAATGCTATGGTTAGTACTTAAAAATCCACCACTTCAGTCCATTCCTATGTTTACGGAATAGGTCCCCTGCTAAATAGAAATACTTCTGGGAGGTGCAGTAGTTCAGAACTGGTTTTCTCTGAGTGCAAATGTTCTATGAAAGCCTCAGCCAACAGCAGCTCTGAACTTGGCAATGAGCGTGGAAGAGGAAGAAAGATGGGAAAGGCGGAGGCTGGAGAACTACAGACAACATTTTTCAGTCACAGCTTTGAACAGGTACAACGCGACCAGAACATGTAGGCAGAGCTGTGTCTACCTGCTGATGGAAACATAAAGAGCCGTGATTCAGGGTACAAGTTCGATGCCAGACACTCCCCACCGTGAGTGTCCCCGGCAAGCTTTTCCTGGGACTTCTCAACTACCCGCCCACCCCCAACCAGACAGCTGGCTTCCTCCGGCACCCTCACCCACTTATTCTGGCACTTCTGCAGCTCTGCTCTCCCCTCTTCGAGGTGCCAGTGGCATGTCGGGAGGAAGAGGCAGGGACCCTCGGCTCCAGGGGACTCACAGCCCATGGGTGCCAATACTGCCAACCTTGGCAGCCCTGGGAGCCAGGAGACTCTGAGGGGCACATGGAGGGGGTATGCTTTCCTCCTCCAAGTTCCAGCAGCCGGACCAGGAGTCCGACTTCTGTGGTGAGGGCGGGCAGAGAGCAGAGAAGGGCAGGAAGGAGAAGCGAGACGGAGAAAGCCCAAGTTTGCAGCTACAGCCCCTCGGAGCCTTCCCATTGCTCTGGCCCCATGTCTGTACTTGACACTCACACCACCGACTTCTGCAGGCACGGGAAAGGAAATGGCATGCTCTGAGGAGCTAGAATTCCCTTTTCCCCTGAAGAAAGGGGACAGTGAGTATGGGGACTGGGTTGCCCCACTCCCAAGGATGCACTGTCCAGGATGCCCTTGAAGAACGTCACTGAAAGTCACGCTGTTTGCACTACTCATTTTTCGCATCTTTATAGAAATAGGCTCCTTCTAGTTCTCAACCTGCTTCTGCCCCAAGTTAACGGTAGCTTATGATTTCTACTGTCCTGTGCTGCTAAAGCAACGCTCACACTGTTAGGTAGAACCCTTTGAGAAAGTCCTTTAAAACAAAACTCACCCCTGCTCTCTCTTCTGCTATGGGCAAGATGGAGGTGCATGCCATCCGAGAGTCTGCCTCAGTTCACCTCCCGTCATGGAAGGATGGGGTTCTCAGCACCTCCCAACAACAGAGAACAGGCTCCTGGTCTGATCCTAAATTCAAGGGACATTCTTGACCCTGTCCACCAGAAATGACCATGTCACTTCAAGTCCCAAGGGGGATATGACTTTGTTTTCATTTAGATGAAAACATTGCATATCAGTAGAGCAGCAAGAAAAATGATCGCGGTCCCCTTCCAGTACGGGACCCCCATTCCTTGTCCTATTGCTGAACAAGAGCGTCCGGGAGACACAGTCATTTCATTTGTTAGTAGACAATGAATAGCATATGGCTGAGAAATGAGAGAACACGCCCTCCCTTTTTTATCCTCATGAAACACAGCTTTGCAGTCGGTTAAACAGGAACTCCATGATCGGTGCCTCACAAGCTTCTCAGCTTCCGGGACCATGACCGAGGCAGCTGCACTCGGAAGCCCTAACTGTCAGTGCCAGAACCTGAGGAGAGTGTCATGAATTCCAAATCGATGTTTTTTTTTTAAATCGGTTTCTACAGCCGGTGTATCCTTCGTGGAAGAATATGCTCAAAAATGTGTATTTGCTATTTGAGAACACTTCTATCTTGACAAAGACATTTCATAGGTACTCCAACTTTAATTCCTGGTTCACATTGTTTCCTGATATAAATTTTTGTTTCTGTCTTTCTGTATCCAAGGATGGAGCCCCCAGTTTGAGGAGTTAAAAGATAACCTAACTGTGAACCCAAGTGTCTCAGGGCCTGGCTGTAGCGGTGCATAGCTCAGAAATAGGCGCCAGACACAGCTGTGGGCTGGAACGGAATTTCTCTACGGCTCATAGGGAAACTGTGCACCAGCCCTACATTTACTCAGCGTATGCCATGTTTGCACTACTAGTTTTTCTAATCTTAGAGAAATAGGCTCCTTCTAGTTCTGAACCTGCCTCTGCCTAAGTTAATCATAGCTCATTATTTCTACTATCTTTTTGTGCTACTAAAACGATGCTTGCATTGTTGGAGAAACTCATCTGAGGTATGTTCCAACCTTTCCTGCCTTCTATGAAACGGCCCTTTAGAGTGAACATTAAGGCTTTTTTGTAACTATTTTTTTTCTTTCATTTGCAGCTTTAAGAATGAGAATGGCAAAGCTGGGGAAAAAAGTTATCTGAGCGGTATGCCATCTACATAAACATCCCCTGGAGAAGAAACCAATGTTTGCAACTTTCTCTGCCAGATATTTTCTTTCTTTCTTTCTTTTTTTTTTTTGGAGATCCAAAGAAATTATACCCATATGAAACCATGTGAATAAGCAGTAGTTATTATTTGTGGGAAAAAATTGCAAAAAAAAAAAAAAAAAGGTGGGGAGAACACACACTTAACTTTTCCAGTTACTTGACATGATTCAGTGGGGGGAACCAGCATATTTTTATTCTACTGATACCAAAGCATTTCTAATAAGAGCTTGTTAAATTTAAGAATAAAGTTATTTAAAACAGCCTGACGGTAGTGTATTCACTGATACTGCAGTTTTGCTGACCCAAGTGAAAGGTCCCAGGAAGCCGCTGCCCCATCGTCAACGCTGACGCGTACGCACTCCCTCCCAACCCACAATGCTTTGAGACAGGCAATCCTCCCGGCAGGAGCCAACTCAGTGGATTTGGTGGCAACTTCGGTTCTGCACACGCCCGAAAGGCATGTTTATTCTTCTCGCACCGTCACCCTCCCTTCTTTCAGCTCCACGTGAACCCTGGTTCCGTGACTGATTATGAGCTAAGGCCGCTGGAGCGGGGATGCCACACACCGTTCCTCCTGAGTGTGGGCCGGGCACCAGGGCCGCCCCACTCCGGTCGCTCACGGGGGTGCCGGGCAGCTGCGTTTGAAGTGGACATTAGTTTTCTGGAGGACAGTCCGTTGGACAAGATCTTAGCCATTATCAGTTTCAGGAAATTCTTATCGCAGGAGTTTGATGACCATATATTTGTGTCTGATGGGGAATCAAGAAATGTGTTCTGACCCTTGCAGGAAACACAGAACACAATACAACACAGTTTCTTTTACGTGTGAATGAGACAGCACACGGAGAAGATACACTTCTAAAGACATCTCTACAAACTCAGAGAATTCTTTCTCCCCTAAACCGGAGATACATGACCAGGCACAATACAAAATTACATTCGCTTCTTTGGTAACAAAAATAAAAAAACTGATAACAAGTTTAGGGTTAGCCAACACCAACCCCCTCCCGCCAGACCTTTCCACCCAAATGTATAATCCAAGAGCAGTCATGAGACCAATATTTATTTACTGAGGTGAAATTCACATAACAAAAAAAATAACAATTTAAAGTGAGCAATTCAGCGGCATTTCTTACATTCACCACATGGTGCCACCACCACCTCTATCTCCAAAACATTCTCATCGCCCCAAAATAACAGGGTGCGCACACCCACCCCGCAGTGACTGCCCGTTCCCCGCTCCCCACGCCCCGAGCCCCCGGCAGCCAGCACTCTGCTTATCTCTGTGGATGCGCTTGTTCCGACAACCCATGTCAATGGAATCATATCATGTGCCCTGCGTGTCCAGCTTCTTCCACGTGGCATGACGTTCCGAGGGTTCGTCCACATCTTAGCCGCCCCAATTCTTCGCTCCTTGCTGTGGCTGAGCGACAGGCCCCGGCACACATGCGCACCACAACCAGCGTGCCCATCCCTCTGCGGACAGATGCAGGACGTGGTTCCATCGCCCGGCAACTGCGAATAATAATAGCGCTGCCGCAAACGTCACATCTGTCCTGTATTTCTCAGGGGTGGTAAAACATACACGACACAAATTCACCGTGTTAACCACTTTTCGGTGTGCGGTTCAGTGCCCAAAGGACACTCCATGACACGCGAGCATCACCACGGTCCGTCTCCAGAGCGGGCCCCCCTTTCCCCCGCCCCTGGAACCCCCATTCTGTTGTCTATCCCTGTGGGCTGGACCAGTCCAGGTGACCCCAGTAAATAAAACCATCCAACAGTTGTCCTTTCGCATCTGGCTTTTTCACTTAGCACCATGTTTTCAAAGTGAACATCAAACTTTTTTATAAAAGAAAAAATACACGCTTTCCATGTAAAAACTGCTGACATTTAGCACTCTGATCCAACAGTGACATCGTGGACCACGGCCACACAGCACCTGGCGCTGGCTCGCATCCCAAGGCCTCGCGACCGCCCTGAGAGACAGCTGCGCAGGTGAGTGACTTGCAAACCTGCAGGACCGGCAGAACCAGGAGGGAGCGTGTGGACACAGCACCCCAAGGCTCCAAGGACGAGGCTCATCTTGAGCTGGGCAAGTGGCTTTGGCCAGGCAGAGAGGAACCCACAGGGCACTGCTGGCAGGAGACCACCAGGGTCCTGGCCCAGAGATGTCCCAGCGGGGCGGGGCAAGGAGGCAGAGCCAGGACACAGAGGGGGCCGGTGTGGGTCTGGATCAGATGTGAGCAGAGCTCAGAAGAAGCCTCTCTTTCGGTCCCATCCACTGGGGGTCACCTTAACTAGGGGTTTCCGTGCCTCCTTCTGCTCCTAGGGGCTGGACAGATAGATAAACAAACGCCCAGCCCGAGCCACACGGCCCCGAGAGGTGCCTAGGGGGCATCGGCTATGCTGTCTTTTCCCCACTATGCCTCCAAAACACCTGCCACACCACAATTTATGAATCCTCCCCACCACAATTTTCCAGAATTTGTTTCGTTCTTTTCCCCATACACCTATTTTTATTTTATAGGGGAACCCATCTTTAAGACGCACACAATTTTAAATGCCTGATATAAAGGCATTTAATGTAACAATCACTCCTATCAAAAGAAATTTGTTTTTTAAAAAAAACTACCCAGATTGTCGATTACCAGAAAAGACAGAAAGATTGAGACAAGGTAGAACAGGCATTTTCGGTTTGGGGCTATCAACCACCCGTAAGCAGGAGAACCTTAATTCGGTATTATTGAAAAGGTTTGGTCCATTAAGATTAAATAACAAAGATTTCTCTGGACAACTCTCTGTCAATTGATGATATATCAAAATAGTGCCAACAGGTGAATCAGTGAAAAAGAAAAAGTTAGAATATCTCAGGCTCAGCACTGGAAATCCAGCCAGTTCACACGTTTAAAAACAGACAAACCCAGGCCCGTCTTCTCCTTCAAAGAGTTTTCTTCTTTGTCACATACAGAATATAACTTATCGAGAGAAATATTCTAGCCTTGAAGCCCCTTATCACTGAAACCTGGAGGAAAATATTTTAACATACATTTAGTTTCCTATGCTAAAAAAGTGTTTTTAACATACATTCAGAAGTTTAGATTGTAAGTCACCTGGACTTAAATCAACAGAAAATTCCCACCTCAGCCCAAAGCTGCTTGGGAAACACCAAGATAAGGAAGAAAAACAAACTTCCGTATCATTTTACCCAGTAAAGGATACAGCGTACATGGCTGAAGCTGTTATTTATACGCAACACAAATTAGGCCCTTGGGCCAACCAGAAACTATAACATAATCAGAACACCCAAAGAAATAAAATTTAAAAAATACAATAAAATAAAAGAGGACTCCCTGCACTTTTTTTTTATTCTAAGAATGCCCACTTCTGCTTGTTTCCTTGGCCTAAGATAGTTGCATTCACTTGTTAGGAATGCAGAGGGAAGGTCAATCACCCTTAGAAAACACACAAACCAAATGAGAAAATAACAGTGGTCCTTAACTTCAGGTTCTCACCCATAACCCCGACTCCCCCAGAAAGGGCATGTTTGTTTGTTGGTTGGTTTGTTTGTTTGTTTGTTTCCGAATAAAGACTGAGTAGGTGTATTTTAAGGAACACACCATCCCCATGACGTCATCTGGATACTGACACTGAACCTCCCGGCCAAGGAGAGAACAAAGCAGAACTTTGGTATTATGGCGCCACCCACTGGCCAGAAGCCCTTATAGCGGGTGTAAGACCCAGCCGCAAAATAGATCAATTCTTGCAACAGGCAGGAAAGAAACACTGATCATTCTCGTTCCTTAGTGCATCGGGAACTTCCAGCAGAACAGAACCGCCCATATCTTATTACCACAAGGAAATAGAGTGATTCAGATGTGTTCACACAGGTGAGTTTTATTCATTTCAAAATGCAAGTCTACAATTGCCAAAGGCATCGGACTCGAATCTTAACTGTCCGAACGAGGGACACACACAATGCCAGCCACTGGCAGCTCTGCAGCGGACAACGCACACTCACACTTCATGACTAAGAAGGAATTTATCATATCCCTAAGGTACTTAAATGTTAACAAAACCTACAATGGGGTCCGCCCCATGTCCACCTTTACCAGAGAAGAGAGGAAACACAGAGAGCAGGGGAAGTGACCCAAACACTGGACTGAAAAACACAGTTTCTCAAAAAGTCCTAAAAAACAGTCCTGATAAACCAGTAAAAACAGATGCTGTGTGCAAAGCACCACGGCACTGGCGTAGCCCGCAACACCTGCGTTCGCAGGCCCTGCTCGCCTGCTTAGATGCGCACACTCTTAAAACCTCAGCATGGAAATGGCTGAGGGTCACCTCTCCTGACCCTTCCCCTCAAGACCCAAAATGACCCGTAAAGGCCGGACTGACCTCCCTTTAAAGTCCAGAGGGGCCTGCTGAGGGTTGACTTCTAAAAACCAAACCTCAGCATGCCTGGCGAGACAGACGCTGCTCTTCCAAGTCAGAGTTCACGGGTTCGCCCCCAGCGGTGGGCACGGCCGGAGTCCCTTTGGCTCGGTGACAGTGACTATTACCTGGTCAGCGGCGGCGGCAGCGGCAGCGAGGCCTCTGCTCGCTCAGAGGCGGTAGATGGCGGCTAAGAATATGGTGAGGAAAGTGAGGTTCCCGCAGATGTACACCGCTAACACCGCCTTTTTGAAAGCGTGGCCCTGGAAGGAAAGTTGGCGTATGACAGAAAGAAACTACCGTCCCTGAGGCTTTGGTCAATAAATAAAAGAAAAAGGACTTACTTCTGCATCGGCTATGGTAAATGGCTCAATAATCTGAATTCTGGTATCATCCAATATTTCAACTGTCAAGGACGAAAACATGAGTGTGTAAGGCCAGTGGGTGCGCGGGCAAACATACCAGAACAGCGGCCTAACTTGCAGTTTGGCTGATTACATTCTCCCATTTCAAGCTACCAAACATTGCAAATTTCTGAATATTTCAGGCTCTCACAAATGGGGACAAGCCCTTAAAACATGCCCTCTTTTTCTAGCCAATAAGCACCACGTCAAACTCCTCCTAACAGCCCAAGTTTTAAGTATCACTCAGGGATCATCAAAAGCCCTTGTATTCCTGCCCTGGCTGGTGCAGCTCAGTGGATTGAGTGCGGGCTGGGAACCAGAGGGTCCTTGTTCGATTCCCCGTCAGGGCACATGCCTGGGTTGCGGGCCAGGTCCCCAGTGAGGGCCATGTGAGAGGCAACCATACATTGCTGTTTCTCTCCCTCTCTGTCTCCCTCCCTTCCCCTCTCTCTAAAATAAATAAATAAAATCTTTTTAAAAAAAAAAAAGCCCTTGTATTCCCATCAAGAACCAAAACCAACAGGACTAATTGGTTCCTAAAAGCCAGCCAGGCTCCTAAATCCACAGCATGTACACTAGACAACAGAGAGCTTTTGTTTTTAGAAGGCCGCCTTTACTCATCACTTGGGGAGGGTGGGGTGGGGGAGGGGGCAGAAAGGACACTTGGCCTAGGGTGCAAGCGAGTTAACAAGATCACGCATTCTCTGTAACTTCTCCACCCCAAATGGCTCCAGGTGCCCTGCCTGGGACTCAGGCCAACCACAGAGCTCGGGCAAAGCCAGGTCTCCCAGTCTGGCTCCCTAATGAGCTAGCTGCACCCAATGCATTGAATGCAAGGCAACGTAAGGACCAGCACACAGGACAGCGGTCAGCCCTGGGTGGAACCCGCCCACAGCTCCGCCCTGTGCCGACTTGGGGCATCTCTCCCTCTCCACCTCAGGGTTCTCTCCCTCCGGCATTCGGGGTCCTCTGCGCACCGGCTGCTCCGAGCCAGACCGGCAGGCACAGCAAAGCACTTGCAGAGAAGGCTGCTCCCCCAAAGCCTAAAGTCGCTCCCTTTTATTTTACTCACAATCTCTAACACGAACAAATATAAAAGAGAAAGGCAGAAAGTGCCCACAATTTTGACCACTGACTGAGTAATCACAACAGAAATGTTTCACGAGCTACCAGGGAGTAGTCATCCATTAGTATGAAGAATCAATCATATCCCACGGTTTACAGGAAAGCGCTTCGGTGTCACCTGGCTTTTTGAGTTACCTTTTCGAGAGAGTCGGTAAGCGTGTATCTCCAGGATGATCTCAGCCCCAACGTGCCAGGCCACGAACCCCAACATTGTATAGGTTTTCCAGGGGCTGGGGAGACTCAGCCCTGGCAGATCCATCCCCAGAAACATCGCTGCCACTAAGTGTATAAGAAATTATGGACATTTAAACGTCATCACCACCGAGAGAGGTGACTGTGAGTCTCTGTGTCTACATTACGTCAAGTACAACATAATTAAAAGACTTTACCGGATGAGTTAAATTAATATCTAAGACCAAATACGTAATTCACTCTGTGTTTTCTAGTCTTATTGCTTCCCTGGAAAGGGTACGGTGGGAAATTATAATTACGCTGCGCCGATTCTTCCATACGCAGCATCCGCACTTGGCAGGAAGTGGACACTGGAGGCAGGGAGGTGAGTGTGGCACCCAGAGAGGGCTGTGCCCCCCTCGCCACAAAGAGCCCCCCCCAAGGGTGATGGGTGTGTGGGGGTAGGTGCCAGCTCCGGCAGGTGTTGCCTAAGGCACCACACTGTGCTGGAAAGTACCCCCTGACCCCTGCGACCACCCTTCCCCGGAAGGCCCCGGCCCATGGAAAGGCCCTGGAGACAGAGGGCTGGGACCTCCCCCAACCTCCCCGCCTGCCTCAGCCCAGCTCACAAATGACCCTCAACTTGACCTGCTTAAATATTTGGCTGCCAACACAGTTTATGCTGCTTACAAAAATGTTTAAAAAGTCTTAAAAGCAGAGTTTAAAAGTCAATCTGAAAATCTTAAAACTGAAATAATGACTTAAACAGTTACCTCCAGAAAGGACTTTCTGGATTTCAATGTTTAAGGCTGACTTCTCCTCGACAACCAGCTACTCCGGTTACTAATGCGTCTAAACATGACTAACGCTGAAGGACAACCGACATCGTGGGCGGCCAGCAATTGCACACGACTGAGTGGCAGCGTGATTGCTCACCTGCCGTTATTCTCGCAGCTGTCCCCGTCCCCCAGTGCGTCCAGTTAAACAGGTGCCGTCTGCCAAAATAAAGAAGCAGTCAGGATTCTTAAAAGTGACAGAACTACAATTATTTGCCCGAAGAACAGAAAGCACGCAATTTCTCTTTATTGCCTAGGAACCGGCTACCTGAAATACATTTTAAAGCCTTTCAAGTTGTCCTGGCTGGTGTGGCTCAGTGGACTGAGCGCCAGCCTGCAAACTGAAAGGTCGCCAGTTTGATTCCCGGTCTGGGTTGCAGGCTGGGCCCACAGTTGGGGGCACCTGAGAGGCAAGCACACATTGATGTTTCTCTCTCTCTCTTTCTCCCTCCCTTCCCCTCTCTCTAAAAATAAATAAATAAAATCTTTTTAAAAAAAAGCTTTTCAAGTAAAGAGAACTTATCACTGAATTTCATAAAATGCAACATGCCTCCCCCAGGAGAGGGCGGAGTCTGCCGACTCGTGACCCCACGGGAAGGGCGGTTCCGCAGACAGGTGCGCCTACCTGGGGTCGTGCAGAGGGGGCCGGAAGCCTGCCAGCAGGGGCTGCAGGACTGCCATGGTCATCACGGCGCAGCCCAGGTAGGGGTGACAACCTGCACGCTGCACAGGGAACATCACGTCACGTGAATGCTCTCAAGCGAAACCCCCAAGTTTAAAATAGTGCACGTGTGTGTATTCTTAACGCTGTCTTAGACAGGTGACGTCGATGGTGGCGATGACGAACGGCACCAGTCACCGCGCGTCCATGCCACACCAGGCCCGCACCGCGCATGCGTCACCACTCGGGCTCACGGGGACGCGTCCCACTCGGTGATGGACGACCCGCCTTTTACCAACGGACATGCTGAGGTTCAGAGACACCAAGAGATGCGCCCAAGGCCACACAGCGTGTGCGCCATGGCGGAACCCACGCACAGAACGCCGCCCGCCTCTCTTTCAGCGGGTGGCAGGTGACCGCCGCCACCCCTGCAGCCCCCCTAGACTGGGACGTGCTGAGAGCAGCCATCAATGGACTGTGATGATCGGCTTAGACCCCTGCGCTCCTCACGTAGCAAAAGCCAAAACTGAAACGCTGAATTTCGAAGGTAACAGAAGCACAGGCTCTGACCTTAGCACATCACTCATTCTTGATAAGCCTCATTCATGTAGTCGGTAAATACGTACTAAGCACCTACTGATTACTCAGTCCCAGAATCTGTCCCGGGTGCTTCAGCTGCACCAGTGGACAAACCCTGGACTTACACTCTCATGTGGGAGGCAGACAAAGGAAAATCACAATAAATAAACCGTGCAGCGTGACACATGGAAACAAAACAGCAGGGCAGGGCGCTCTGAGGAACTGTCCTGAGCAAAGACTCCAAGCAGCTGGAGGGGAGGAGGGTGACCGAGGCGGTGAGTCTCTGCAAAGACCCCAGCGGAGGCCCGCCTGGCAGCGGGCCAGCGTGGGTGGAAGGGACACTGTGTTAGGGCGGGGGCCCCTCACGGATGTTGTTGGACGGACTTGACCTGTCACTCTGAATAAAACCGAGACATTGGAGAAACTAGTCTGGGGCAGAGGCGTGGCATGACCTGATTCACGTTTTTCTAAAAACCACGCTGCCATCTTGGCTACTCCGGCAAGGGCTGGCGTGGAGAACCCAGGGAGAGGCGCCCACGGCAACAGCCCAGGCAGCAGGGGGCGGCACCGAGGCCCGCCGAGCAGTGTCAGTGATGCAGAGGGACGGCGGGGAGTGCGCAGAGAGCAGAGTTCAGGACGATTCCAAGGCCGCAGCCCAAGAAGGGGGCGGCCACAGCTAACGGGAGACAGAGGCAGGTGAGGCAGGTCAGGAGCCTCACCCTGGACACGCTGAGTCTGAGATGCCCTAGGCAGGTTCACGTCCCCGGCACACAGCGGGACGCGCGAGTCTCCAGCTGGGCGTGAGGTCAGAGCTGGAGACTCAGCCTCAGCTTCCTCACTGGTGACGTGGGATCACGGCCGCAGCCACTTCCTTCGGGGTTTTAAATTGGACAATGACACTTCGCACGGCGGGTCCACGGCAGGAACGCACCGAAGGTTAGCTCGGTGGAAGTCACCGTGGTCGCTAGAGGAGACTGCCTACAGTGTCTGTGCGCCTGAGCCAGCGGCACCGCGGGATTCCCACCACTCCGTGGTCAGAAAACTCCCTACCGCCACACAGGGCAGACAGAACGTTTGACGCAGCCTAAAAACACATCGTGTTGCTGAGCAATCTGCCCTGGTGCACTCGCTGCATCCCTGACCCCAGCCAGGTGAGTCTGCAGGTGATTCTGTGAGTCTTCACACAGAAAGAGGGGCACAGGCAGAAAGACCCTGCCACCCACCTCTGGGAGTAAAACAGCCTCTCCCCTGACTTCTCAGTGAACTCGCGTGGGAAGCTTCCCCCGGTTGAAGCTGTGCTTACCCAACTCCAGCCTCCCCGGTACACGAACGGCAGGACGAAAGCGATGCCGGTGAGGGTGCAAGTGGTGAGCATGAGCGTGCGATGCACCTGCAGGGGGAAGTGACAGGGTGAGAGGACAGTCACCTGTGTCGGAGAAGGGAGCTGGCGTTGCCATGGGGACGAGGTCGCGGGAGAGACTCCCTGCAGGCGCGCCTCTGATTGGCCCCTGACCGGTGTGTGGTCAGTTAAAAACCTGAGTGCCCCGCTGAACCCCAGAGACAGCCCTGAGCTCCGGCCCCAGCAGCCGCAAGTGTTCCCCAGGCTCCCCGGCCCCGGGCAGCAGGGCCGGGCCTCCCCCACGCCGCACACGCTTCCTTGCCCCCGAGCCCGTTGAACACGGTCTCAGTGAGCAGTGTCTTCTCTACAGAGGGATGGACAGCCTAGCTCAGCACACCCTTGCCACCTTCCACTGTTGCCAAATATCTACGTTCCGTGACCCGTGAAAGGTCAGGTTTGTTTTGCTCTGTCTTAAGGGTGCTTTATCTGTGGAGAGTCGGTCCTTCATCCCCTGCAAAGGGGCGATGTGAAAAGAAACACGTCTTGTTTCCACGCCCACCCGCAGGCGGACAGACGGCCTTGACTGGTGGGTCAGGGTGGTTGGACGTTGACTGGCCGGCAGCCAGAGGACACACCCCTGCTGGGGGTGGGGGGTGGGGCGCAGGGAGCGCCCACCATTTCTCCCGACTGCTCTCCCGCCTTCCTTCACCCTCTGTGCTCGGTGCCGCCGGACACAGAAGTCAGGACGTTCGGGTCCCGAAGTCTTTGTGACAAGGGACACACAGGCCCCGGCACCTTCTCATGCCCGGCCCCATCCTCCATAAAGCCGTCTCTGTTCTGATCTCTATCAAGCGTCTTGTGTCTGTGCTCAGCTGGTTAGGAAACCGCCAAAGCGCAAAAGAGAAGAAACCGTGAGGATTCCAAAGCTGCTACACCTGCACCGCACGCAAAAAAGGGGAAGGCACCCGTGGGCCTCATCTGTCTTCACGCTGCGATGTACAAGCGGTGCGAGACCGCGTGAAGGCGTTTCCCCCACCTACCTGAAACCACGCCGCTTCACCAAAGACAGGGTGTGCCAGCACAGGCTTGAAGAACCGGGCGACGATCACCCCTATGCTGACGGCAGCCATCCAGGCCACCAACATCAGGGCGCCTGCGGGAAGGAAAACCATGGGTGACATCCCAGACCAACCGAGCTGCTCTAACCAGCAAGCCGGACGCTCGGAAAAGATGCACAAGCAGCAAAGGACGTTCACTTGACACAAGCGTAAGGTCAAACGCCCCGCAGAGTATAGCACTGTGGTCACCACCGTACTGCGAGCCGCTACCGCCCAGTGCTCCTACTGTCTCTAAGTGCTGTCCAGGCAGGAATCTAATCCGCCTTTACAACGAGCCTGGGAAGTGGTTACAATGGTCGCTGCTCCGGTGTTGCTGGGTGGGAAGTGAAGGCACAGAGGGGCTGTGGGAGCCCCTCAAGGTCACAGCCCAGGGACTCAACCCGGCCTGGCTGGAGTAACTGGGCTCCCAGCCATTACGCAGATGCAGCCCACAGGCACCTGGGAAGCGTCTCATATCGCGCTCCCCAAAATGAACAAACAACAACAACAACAAAACCCACGAGTACAGTATTTCTGAATCCAGTGGCTTAGGAACAGGAGCAAATTAGCAATAATAAAGTTTCAAGTTCTTTCCAAGCTTAACTATGACAACATTCATTGAAACTCTACGACAAGAGATAAAACTCTGGAGAATATAAAGGAAATATACCAAATAAGGAGCGTTCCCCCCAAACACTGATCTTTTACAATAGCATAGAATGCACTACGTTATTCCCCCTGCTTTTAAGTCCCATCTGCTCAACACCAGGCGGGGCTGCTTTTCAAACGGAACCAGCGTCACCTGTAGAAGCAGGCGGAGCAGCGCAGGGCCATGTTCTCAGGTCGCTGCTCTCCCAGCTTGGCCTCTGCCACCACTTAAGCACCAGACACCGAAGCACAGACCAAGCAGGTTGAATACCCTCAGTCCCTTGCACAGGGCACGTTCTTCAACCACAACCCGTATCGCTGAAACCAAGCTACTGTCACAAAATCAAAATCACAAACAACTCTTTTATCAGCATTTACTATAATGAGTGGCAGAAGGGAGGTCTCGTAAAAGTTCAATCCAGTATCCCAGTGACATTTCGTTAGAAACAATGAGGACACTTCTTGAAATGACAGATGCCCTAGAAGCTCCCCTGGTGATTCTACTGTGCAGCCGGGGTTAAAACCACTGGATTATCCCTAGTCTCCGTCTTTAAGGAAAATGAGCAAGCGCTCAGGTAAGCACCGATACCTGCAGGGGTCAGTGGTGACGGGGAGATTTGTGAACGTTTGCTAATTTATGCTCACTCCCCTTCCTAACCCAGCCGCGCTGACTCGTCCAGTAAATTTATTCACAAAACCCTACCACGACCACCCAGGTGGCTCACTCACCGTGAGCCTTCAGCAGAAGCGGAGACTGGGACCCTCCTACGTCCTCCGGGGGACCTGTCACATCGTACTTTTCATACGTAATCAGGGGTTGCTGGGAATGCCTATAAATTCGACCTGAAGTTATAAAAAGAAGGGAAAAAAGATGAAGAAGACCTACTTCCTCAGCAGAGGAAGAATGGAAAGACAGTGTCACAACATGGAAACAAAATTTCTTAAAATAATAAAAAAGAAATATCAACAGCGACATTGTCCATGTACAAAAGCAACATAAATACAGATGTAAGGTCACATGATCTTACTGAGAACAAAATTAAAGAAATACCAATAATTTTACCAACCATCACATAAATCAAAGTGAGGACTAGGAATATGGGGATGGTGGTGAAAGACCCATAGACAATGTTTAGTCGAAATAATTACTGTTACTATGATCACAAATCATTAAAAATGTCAAGTAAAATTTTGGAAAGAAAATACATTAAAGAAGGAATCTAGACTCCCAGAGTAAACGAACAGAAATTGGGCCCTGGAGAAACACAAAAACATTTTGGCATATGGTCAGTTTGGACCAGGTTTGACGAATAAACCAAAATCCCAAAGAAAAGTGATATAAACAATTTGAGAATAGATTATTATATTGTTATTTATTGTGCAGACATTTAACTCTGTGCACGTGTAGAGTTATTCTAGTTAGTTTGTGTGTGTGAGTTCATTCATTCTGTGACTCTAACCCACAGAAATGCTCACCTTTCACCCGCAGACATACGTACAAGAATGTGCACAGAAACTTTTTTATGCTATCCCCCCAAATTTAAACAAGCTAAATGGGTATCATTAGGAGCATAAGTAAATAAATTATGGAACATACATTATTTTTAGAATATAAGGTAAGTGACAAAAAGAATAAAAATAATTAAGAAATTTGATATAAAACATATATATGAGTCTTTGTCCGAAACAAAAATACCTATTAGACCACAGGTTACATGGTAATAATTTCCAAAAAGAAATAACTTCACAGAAAACAAATTATATTATCTATCCAAAAGGCAACAAAACTAAAAATTAACAACAAAAAGCTAGAAAAATGGTCCACCTAGGTATTTATAAAACTACTTTTTTAAATAACACTTGGGTTAAGTAGGAAATCAAAACTAAATCACGAGTCTTCTTAAAAATGAGTAACAATGAAGACATTTCATATCAAAACCCATGTGATGCAATCAAGGCCCTATTCACAAATGTTATCACCTAAAAGCATCTCCTTAAAAGAAAAAGAAAAAAGGCTCAAAGCACTGACTGAAGTAGTCATTTAATTCAAGACACATTTAAACCAACAAACTGCAACCTAGGAAATCAGAAAGAAAGACTGATTACTGCTAAAGGTAGAAAGTAACCAACTAATAAGCCTAAGTCTAAAAATCAGAAAAATCAAGCCCATAAAAAGCCGATAAAATCAACTGTGTTTTTGGCCACTCCGATCACCAGATAAAAAGAGTATCGTAAACAATATCAGAAATGACATCACCACGGCCGCACCACATTTTCCCGGGAGAAGTAAACCACGCGGTGAAATGAGGAGCAATATGACAGCCGCCACTCTTGGTATCCTTGGCACAAGAGACCACGTTTACCAAGAAAATCCAAAATAATCAACTAGAACACTAGGTGGCTAAATTCAAGATCAACATTCAAAAGTCAGTAACTCTCCTAGACGCCAACAAGTTAAGAAAACTGAAAATAATCCTATTCACAATAGTTTTAAAAATCTACAGAGGTGACGCGGCTGCCCTGGAAAACGGTTTCAACCTCACAGGGTCTTCCTGCTTCTAAGCAGGATGCAACTCATAAAGGGCCCCCCACCCACATAGCACAGATGGCAGAAGAGACAGCAACTTAGGTGGCGACTGGGCTCTGTCCCCAAAACTAAGGAGCTGGAAAGCAAGTCCCCCGCAGCGCTGATGTCCAGGTGTGTTCTCCTGAGGTTCGGTGTGGTTTTGCTTTTTTGCTTTGCATTCCACCAGTTTAAAAGAATGAGTCTGTGCCCTGCACAGATATATTTATATATGTACAATATATGTATAGTGTGTATATATGTGTGTAGTATATGTACTTGCATATAGACATAATATATACTGTATACCGCAGATACATCTAGTACATGGATGAGCTATTCATGTAATGTTGTTTTGACACATTATGAACATTGTAAAATACATTAAAATAGAATTTTTAAAATGAGCTGAAATATATCTAAATAGAAAGTTCTGGTGTTGTTCCCTCCCTGTACCCCTGGACTGTCTTACAATGTGGGCATCTTTGGGGGAGAACCCTGTGCTATAGCAGTGAGTTATCGAACTCCAGCCCACGGAACTCCCGCCCGAGAACACAGACTCCAAGCACCGCCCGCAGAGATCCGGTGGGTCTGCGGGGGAGCTCAGGATCCTGCACTTGGACAGTTCCTCCAGGGGGTTCTGAAGTAGGTCGTGTGAGCCCCACACTTTGAGACATGCCATAAAAGGCACGTCTGGGAGGAGTATTACCTGCAGAGAGGTAAGGCGCTAAATACTACCTTGGCATTTCCTGCAGTCCTTCCAAACATCATTAGCCAAGACCTTGAACGAAGTCTAATTTCTCCCATTCACATGCATTGCAATGCCCACCCGGGTGGTCTTCTGTGGGATAAAGCAAGCACCCAAATGCATAAAACGACTCCCAGCTGCAGTTGGCATCAGGCCCCCTGGGGAGGAGGTGGGGCCGGACAGCAGGCCTGCAGGGCATCCTGCAGCAGGGAACCCAAGCGGTTCTGGAGGACCCCTGCCCCTCACTGTCTCCATTTCCCCAGAGACAGCTCAGATCCAAGGAGAGGAAATCCACATGGGACAGGGCACCCCACAAAAGCCGGTATCGCTCACAATGACCCCCCAGTCACTGCACTCGTGCCCCTGCAAGGGACCTGCCAACTGCCAACGGTACTGCACTCCAGGTGGCCAGAGACACGGCTTCTCACTCACTCTCTCAGCCTGAGGTGCTGTTAACCAGCCAGAAATCACTTCTGTCACAAGCGTGTCACCTTATCACACAGTTGACACTACCTTTATCTAGTTTCTCAGGAAACAAAGCCTGAAGGTCAACCAAGGTCAAAAGGGAAGGCAAAAAATGGAAAAGGGTTTTGATAACTCTTTACCCAGAAGTGTATATATCTTAAAAATGAGCAATTACGGTAGTCTCTCCAAAAACGGGGTGGGAGGGGGAGGAAATCTCTTCAAAAGGCAGTTTTTCTCAATATACAGTACTTACCCTCCTCAGCGGCACCAGAAGCTAGAAATATGTAGTAGCTTGTGTTTAGATCAAATCTATTCTCAACCCCAGGAAGGGTGATGTTCCTTCTGAAAGAGCACTGCATAACGGCGCCCTCCAACCTCCAAGCCATTTTCTCCAGAGCGTCCTACAAACACACAGAAAGGGCCTGCTCAGCGCTTCAAAGGTTTGCTAAAAATAAGACAGGATCGGAGTCCTGCCCTGTCCAATTTCCCTTCTCTCAGGTCCTCCGCGTCTGTTTCGTCTGCGGGGGTCATTGTTTCTCCACTTCCTGTGCGAAGGGTAGGAGAAACAATGTCTCCAGTTTATTTGGCTTTATCCCGCTGGGCCAAAGTCTGACTTTTACTTTGAGTCAAAGCCCCACCATCCCCCTACCCAGGTGAGAAACTTTGGCAGACGGAAAGCTCCATCCGGCCACTAACGATCACAAACAGCGAAGACACAACTAGCAAACAAAACCCTAGTGGCCAAAGCGCACCCTGCAGCCAGGGAGAGGCCCCGCCCACCGGAGAGCGCGGCGTGGGGAACGTGCCCTCTCATTGGGTGACAGCCACTGCTCACTGGGAGCTCATTTGCTGGCCAACTGCCCTTGTGAAAAAGACTCGTGTCTACCGGAAAGGGGCCGCCTTTGGGGCCACCCAAGACAACCGCCCAAGGTCCTGGACCCGGCTCCACCTATGCGCTCCGCTTTGTCACGGGGCAAGAAATTCCTGTGTCACTAACACAAGCCTCTTCTTAAAAATCTGCCTGCGAGCTGCTGAAAAGGATGGACACTTTGAGTGTCGCAACAAGCCTTAAATTACTTTCTGTACGATGCAATAAAACAGATTTAAGTGGCACAAGCAAGCAGTCATCTCTTCCTAGAAGAGAAACTTGTTTTGTGCTTCCTGAAGCACAGAAGAGGGGACCGAGTTGCAGTTATGTAGGAAGAATGCGCCTAGAGATCGCACGTACAGCGCAGTGACTACGGTTAGGAATACTGTACTGAATACCGGGAATTTGGTCAGAGAGTACATTCCAGGTGCTCTCACTACAAAAAAAAAAATGATAACCACATGAGAAGATGGGTATGTTCATTAGCTTGAGTGCAGTAAGTATATCACTACGTATATGTATATTGAAACATCATGTTGCACACCTTAAATACATACAAATTTTATATATGTATATAGTAAAAAAAAATAAAGTGCAGAGTTTTTTCCCCAAATATTATAAGGGAGGGCCCTGCAGCTGGCTGCTGCTCCGGCTCTGCCACTAACCTGGGTTTGAGGCTACCTTGCCCCCACAGACACATGCCACTGTTAGCCACGCAGCCAGCAGGGGGCGGGCCAGGTGGAGGCTCCTAGAACTGGCGCACCTACCGGGGAGTCCATCACAGGGTGGCTTCGCCCCGTCAGGTGGGAGGGTTGTATGTGCACAGTCTGATCTTCCCGAACACACAGGTAAGCGTCATCGTCACCCTGGAAAACAATTGCAGATGGGAAAAGGTGATAGGAATTTCAACATTTTATTTTTTTAAGTCCTCGATAAAATCAAATGGTATTTTATGTTCTTAAAACATCATTTACCGACAGTCTTACATGATACTATGAATTCTAGAAAATTGGCTGTCCAATTTATGATTCAAAATGATTTTGTTATTCTGGCTGGTGCGGCTCAGTGGATCGAGTGTGGGCCTGTGAACCAAAGGATCTCCGGTTCGATTCCCAGTCAGGGCACATGCCTGAGTTGCTGGCCAGGTCCCCAGTAGGGGGCACATGAAAGGCAACCACACATTGATGTTTCTCTCCCTCTCTTTCTCTTTCCTTCCCCTCTCTAAAAATAAATAAATAAATAAATAAATCTTAAAAAATGCTTTTGTTACCATATGAAAGCAATATAATTTCAGTCTTAAAATCAGGCTAAAATAGACATACAGCACATTTATGTCTCCATAAGCCTATTACCAATTGAACACACTGTTAATGTTTTCATATACATTCATCCAAATCTATTTATATTTATGCCTATTTTTTCTCTCCAAATAAGAAAATACACAGTTTTTCTACCCTTTTAAACTTAATGGATCAGGAACATTGTTCTGGATAGTTGTAAATAAATATCTATGCCTTACAAATTTCATGAGTGTAAATGCACTGCATTATACTGGGTTTGGGGGGTAACCTTTAAGACGGAAGAAAAATATTGCTTAGAAGGTACACAGTCCACAGGTTCGGCATGACAGAGTGAGGCCCAAAGGTCAGCGCTCAAGGGGAAGTTCTTTGCCAGGTCAATTCCCAGGCACCCTTCCATCTCAGATATTCCTTAGCTCTAAAAGCTACATCCTCTTTAAACGGACTCCCCAAGGGCAGACTGCATCTTCAAGGGGCATGGTATCCGTTTAAGGTACAACCGAATAGCCTAGATTTTAAATCACTGCGCATGATTTTGGTTCTTTCACCTATTCTAAATAGCGTTCCCCACAAACTATCGAACAAGGTATTTTATGTGCTTTCGTCACTAAGCTCCTTAAACAAGATCCAAGAGCAGCCAGTTAAAATCAATGTCATGATTCTAACATGTTTTAATTGGATTTTTAAAAGTTCCACTTCTGAGAACTCTCAAGTACATAACCTCAGCAAAGCAATTCTTCACTGTTACGCATCTTACCTTCAACTCAGCATCAGCCCAACTCAGGATAAGAAATTTGGCGCCGTCATGAATTAAACCAGGATTTCAGAAACGAGGGCGCACAGACCAAATTTAACCCGGCGCCTGCTTCTGCACAGGCCACAGGCTGAGAATAGTGTTTACATACCCAAATGGTTTTCTTTTAATTAAAGGAAGAATGATACTGTTTCATGAAAGGTAAAAATAGATGAAATCCAAATCTCAAATGTCCATTAATAAAGTGTTATCGGAACACAACATGCCTATTAATTTATGGACTGTCTGGCTGCTTTGGCAGTCAGGGTTAAGTGGTTCCAACCAGAGCTACGTGGCTCACAGACCCTAGTTAGTATCTGGACCTGCAGAAAAAGCTTGCTGAGCTCTAATTTAAACAAACAGTATGTGTTTTCTAGAATGTCTATCATCAATGAACCATAAGAATTCTTTTATATATGCGTCATAAATCAATCTATACACACGCACACACATACACACACAAGACGTGGAGAAAGAGAGAGAGGATGAGAGAGAAGGAAGGATAAAGTGGTAACTGTGGATGAAGGGCCTACTGGTGTTTCCTGCGGTATTCTTTCCACCTCTGAGCACACTTAAACCTTCTCAAAACAAAAAGCTGGGGTAGGTCAGAGGAAGAAGGACCTGAGAGGCGCATAGACGGGAGGAATCTAAGCCGCCACCCAAACGTCCCTGGCCGCCAGAGAAGGCGGTGGCGGTGGTGAAGGAGACAGTCCACAAGTTGCCCGGGACGGTATCTGAACAGAAGCCATCAGCGAGGGCAGCTCCTTTTCTTATTGTCGATCGCCAAGAACTAGGGACGCAGAAGGCATCAGAGAGGGCGAGAGCATGTTCAGTGCCAGGGAAGGTGGTTTGTGGCACCCAGGACACACGCATCGAGACAAGAGCCGCTGGACATCTCAGTCTGCAATGCAGAGAGGTCAGGCCTGGGAACATTCTAGAATTTGAATGTTGAGAAACTGTTCACAGAACAAGATGATACTGGGCATGGAAGGGAAGAGAACAGAAGTTACAATAGTATGTCTACTTGATATACTTTATATTATTTTTAAAAACATCCAAGACGAGGAAGATGTATATTCTTTGAAAGCCAGTTAAAATTCAGACGTTAGCAAGTCATGACTATCAAAAATATGAGAAATTATACTCGTCATCAATTTTAATGATGAGGTCTGCTATCAAAACAATTGCTATCGTTCATTTACAAGCCAAATTGGAAAAAAGGTATCATTTATGTTATTTAATCAGTATTCATGACATATCTTCAGCATTTAAATTTACATCACATACTGAGAAGACATAGCAGGTCACAAAAATATCCTAAAAATTTAAAAATAACCAAAAATAGAAATAACCACTGTAAAAATATTTTTGAAGATGATTTGTGTAGGCTAACAGGTGTACAGATGATTTGAATCATTAAGTAGGATTGCTCCGTAAATCAACTGCACCTGTATAATTAAGTCTTTTTCTAAACACTTTTGATGAGTACTACACCAGAAACATAAGTAAGATAAATACACCCTGAATTAGAGATAAATGCTTTCATGCCTACAACTTAGAACACAGCTAACTGGTCTACCCGCGGGCTCCTCATCACTGCGCACAAAGCAACACCAGTGTCTCTCCCTCCTGCCGCCAGACTCAGTGCACTAATGTGGGAAGCTTGGTGAGGAAGTGGCTGGAGAGTTTTAGGGCACACGCCTAGGTGAGGACTGTGCCACAGAGACGAACCCCGATGAAACTGCACACGTGTTCACCAGGTACCACGGTTAAACCCGTCAGACTCAACAGCACACCTTCCCCCGTGGCCAGCTCCACCCCGTTCTCCGTCTCTCCTTCCTGTGCTACAGCACCCCCCCCCCACTTAATTTTGAACCCCGCCTCATCGCCCACCTGGTGCACCAGACGTGGCTTCTCTGCCAGGCCGCAGTTCTGCTGGCAGGTGCCACCGGGAAATGTGGGACATGTGGGACAACGGCATCATCCCCTGAGAAGTGTGACAGTTCCCATAAAAGCGACTTCGAAAGGGAAAGAGTCATAATTTCGTACATATTTTTAAAAGCGTATGACGTGTATCTGGTGGGTTTAAGTATATCACGGGTTTAATGAAGGAAGCTGAGTGCACCCTAGAACTATGTAATGAAATATAGAGGTCACGTGCACAGACAGCACTGTCCCCCCCAAAAAGGTCACACCTGGAATACTCGTCGGCAGCACACAAAGAGCAATGTGATCAGCACACACTTTGAGGGAGCACGTTAGCTCCCCCGCCCCACAATCGGAGAGCCCTGCTTTCTCTTCTGAAGTGTGGCGGTAGGTGTCAAACCTGAGGGGACGAAAACCCTCGAGAACAGACCCTGCGCCTTGGCTGATGTGCAGTCGAGAGGCTTTCTCCATCTGAGTGCGTCTCCACCCCTCAGTGCCAGCTCTGAACAGGTCCTGGCCACCACGCTCTTGGTGGCTATCCCATGGAAATCAGGACGCTGCAGCACCCACAGCACAAGGCTGCCGCTGGCAGAAAACCGTGGGAGCCTGCAGCACCCACTCGACCGGGGCGAGGAGCGTCAGCCGCACACAGTGCCGCCTCCTGCAGCCAAAGGCTCCAACCGGGACGCACGCACTTCTGCCTGAGACCCCGGTCGAAGTCCCTGCTTGGGAAACGCACCCGTGACCCCCAGAATGAAGGCGAGGGCTCAGCCCGTGGCTGCGGGGGGCCACGTGAGAAAAGCATGAGGGTTGAAAAGCATCATGGATGACTGGAGGCTTCATGCAGAGAACTTTTTTTTAACTACACTGCCTGCTTCATTACAGACAGACGGACAGACAGATAGAGATGGACAGAAGGAGAAAGGGGCAAATCCACTGGAAATAAAAGGACTAACTTTCCCGAGGACAGCCTGCTCTCCGACACAGGCCATCGCCCGGCTGATGCAGGCAGGGAACACGTGAAGCCGTGGGACTTAGAATCTGTCCTCACTGACTCTGCCCCGCCTGCCCATTCCCCCCCCACCCCCGAGGTGCAATCCTTCGACTCTGGAACAAAGAGCTAAACCACCGCCGACTGCAGTGACTCTGAGTTCATCACCGCGTGTGTAGGGGAGAGGTACAAACCATCCATCTGTCGTGAGAAAACGCAAAGGACAAATAGCCTTTGCTGGGACCGCTCAGTTCGACCACCACGGACTGGCCGTCCGGCCTGAAGGACAGGAAGACGCAGGTGGCCTCCTTCTCCGGGTCGCAGGCCAACGGACTCCGAACACAGAGCTTCTTGTTCCCGCAGTCGGAGGCACTGAACTAGAAAAATGACAGAGGGGAGTCCCCGTTATCAACCAGGCAGTTCGTTTCCAGTGACAGGTTTTAACGAGACTACCTTCTCATCACAGGGTTCGAATAAAGGAACAAAAGACACGTCCCGGATTAGAAAGGACAGGGGCAGCAGTGAGGCCATGAACTTTCAAACTTAATTAATTTTAATTAAAATGTGGAAGGCACAGTAGCTTGGACTGTAATTATGCACAAGTATTAAGGTCCCTTTAATACACACAATATTTCACTTTAATTATGTTCCCAAGCAAAGCTTCTGGTAAATTCTGAGAAACTTGTTCTTCGGGAATATTTAAGTCCACTTTGGCGTTCTTGCCGAGAGGGTACCCTCTAGTTTTCAGAGATGGAACTTTGTAAAACCACTGCACAATTTTATATTTAGATCCTGGAGTCTGCTTCGGGAATTCGGTGCAAAGTCTACATTAAAATAATGTAAGAGAAAAGGGACGCTCCTCTAAACCCCTGCATGGACGACCGGACGACCACTCCCAACGGGAAGAGCAACTTAGTGGGAAGAAACAAGGGCCATCCATAAAGACTCGGCTTAGGGCCCCACGGCCCAGCAGGTGAGAGGAGAGTCGAAACTGCGCGCTCCGCAATCCGACACAGCAAAGGAGCAAGCTTCTGGCTGGAATGCGCCGCGGCAGCACGTTTCAGCGCGCAGCTAAACATCACTTCGTGCAGCCAGATTTTACAGGAACTGTATGGAAAGCACTCATTTCTTCTTCTATTCTACCGACCAAACATCGCGGGTGGGGGCTTTTCCCGCAATAAGCGATTCTGCCGGTCTCTGTGGTCACCAACTGGGTGTCCTGCCGTTTGGTTTCACTCGGACAGAATCGACCGGAAGTTAGTGTCAGACGCACAGGTGACAGGCTCGTCCCACAAGTCTGCCCCACCTCAGAGGCCACTCACAAGTCCCGGGCTGTCCCCTGTGCTCCGGACTGGTCAGCAACTGTTGGCGGCTCCTGCAAGCCCTTCCTCGGTTTGACAGTTTACTAAGATGGCCCACAGACATCAAGCAAACGGCTGACTCACGAGATTACAGTTTGCTGTGCAAGGACACAACCCAGGACCTGCCGGGTGGAAGCGGCGTGGAGGGCCAGGCCTGTGGGAAGGGGTGCCGAGCCCCGCGCCTGCTCAGGCTCCGCCCTGCTGGCACCTCCAGGGGTTAGTTCAGTGGCCCAGGAGCTCTATGAAACCCGTACCGTTTGGATTTTTTTTTTTTAATTTATTTATTTTTAGAGAAAGGAGAAGGGAGGGAGACAGAGAGGGAGAGGAAGAGCAACGTATGGTTGCCTCTCACATGGCCCTCACAGGGACCTGGCTTGCAACCTAGGCATGTGCCCTTGACCGGGAATCGAACCAGGACCGTCTGGTTGCCAGCCCGCACTCAATCCACTGAGCTACACCAGTCAGGGCCCGTACCGTTTGGATTTTTATGGCGGTTTTATCACATTGGCATGACAGACTATAACTCAATATTCAGCCCCTCTCACCTGTCTGGGGAACAGCTGAAAGTTCCAAGCTTCTATTCCTTGCCTGGTCTTTCTGGTGACCAGCCCCACCCAGGAGTCCCCTCATTAGAACAAAGCATGTTCCTATCACCCCAGAAATTCCAGGGGACGCAGGCACTCCGTGTCCAACACCCCTGTCACTCCGCAATTTAAGGGGCTAGGAGCTCTGTGCGGGAACTAGGGTCAAAGATGAGCAGGAACGAGGGCAGAGACCAATACCTGTGCACACTTCCTATTACTTCCCAGAAACACAGAGAGGAATCAGAGCAGGGTGCAGAACGGCCGCTAGGAACCAGGGGCTGGGGCTCGGGGCTCTGCTCCCTCTCTGGCTCCATCACACCCACACCTTCAGCCCTGCAGCAGGGACTGAACAGGACAGACCTGCGGGCTCTTCCTACCCCGCAGGTGCCCCCATCTCATTCTACGGCTCCAAGTGACCCCCCCCACACTGAGAGACCGGACACTCAGCACAGAGATGCAATAGAAGCCCCAGGAGTGGATGCCGTGTATGTGAATACATGGAAAAATCACAATCTTGTCACCAGATTCCCACCAGGGGGATCAGGTCCAAACTACCACTTCTTCCCCTGACGCAGCTTCTAAGTAAATCCACGTTAAGACTAAATAGCTAAGAAGTAGTGCAAACGATAGCTCTAAGTGTGTGGTCACACGGAAGTGCAACATAATGAAATCTAATTCTCATCTATTGTAAAACGTGGAAGAAAAGGAAAACAAAGATATCACATAGAAGTACAAGTGTTTTACTTGGTCTTCCCTAAAAGAACAGAGAGTTCTAAAAAGATTAAGGAAGGAAAAGAAAAAAGGAACTAATATTTTTTGAATAACCATTTAGTGCAGAGTAATAAAAGCCTACTATTTCACTATATTGCTTAATTCTTATAATAATACTATCTAGGAGTTAGATATTATTCTCATTTTACAGGCAAAGAAACTGAGACTTTGAGAATCAAGTAATTTGTCCAAAGTCACACACAAAGTAGTCCAGTCAGGATTGAGGCCCAAGTTTGTGCTTTTGGCCGTAAAAACCCGCCTTAAGGCATCTTTCAGAGTATCAACCTTGGGAGTAGTACGTCCAATCGGTCAGAACTGCCTTGATAAACCTTTCTGATTCCAACATCCATCCCCCTTGTGAGATCTGTTTGCTCCACGGTAACTCTTCCGACCCAGGGGCCTCCACGGAGGGGCCGCGGACGAGCCCGCAAGAGGTTCCTGTGCTCCAGCCCGGAGAATTCCCCGGGACCCGCGGGCCTTCCGCAACTGAGATTGTGCTCCAAACCTTGCATAAATGTAGCTCAAGCCTCAAGCTCCCCCTCCATGTTTGATATTTGGTGGTAGAAAGAAGAAAGAGAGAGAGAGAGGGAAAGGGCGGGAGGGAGGGAGGGAGTTCTTGCTGCTGCTGCATCAGATCCATTTTCAGAGGAAAACGTGCCCACCACTGGCAGAAACTGGGCATCAATGCCACGGCCACACCTTGAACATGCAGGGTCCTGCGCCCCCTTTACTCTGACCTGTAAGTCGCCCGTGGCAATGAAGGCTCCTTTCAGAGTTCCCGCGGAGAACCCGAAACGCTGCCGCCCCGCTCCGTCCAGCGGGGTCTACCGCAGCCAGTGCACACTTCACCAGGCCCAGAACACGATTTCCGCGAGGTGGCACTCGGGAAAACCGTCCAGGTTACTTACGGGTGTGGTTAAGTGGGAGACTGGAGGTAAGGTGGACAGAGGTGCGGCTGTGGCTGCAGGTGTTGAAAAGGGAAGTGCGTTCGGCTGCGAAATCACCGGACTAGGAATCTTCACCCAGTAGGTCTTATACTTCTCCACGACTGTGGCTCTGAAATGCAGTACCAGGGGGGTTAGACAGAGAGCCCTGGCCGGGGCCCATCGCAGTGGAAGCAAAACTTGAAAGGGGAAAAAGGAATGAAACAGAGACACACCACTTAGCAGTTCTTAACAAATCCCTGGCGACTCCCTCCCCTCCCCTCCCCTCCCCCTCCCCCTCCCCTCTCCTCTCTTCTCTGTCTTGTTTGGAGGGCATGCTCCCAATGTCAGACCCAAAGACTGAACCTCACAGATTCCCCCTGATGTGTAAAGTCTACCGCTGCTCACTCATCTCGCCATGCTCTCTTCGGGGGGCAGAAGCAGCAGACCACCAGAGCAAGAGGCTACACAGAGGCTGCAGAAGCCTCCGTCAGCTGTGACTGGGTGACACCCCCTTCTTCGCGGGTCACACGGCCCACAGGGGCACAGCCGTGTTACCGAGCACAGGACCTTGTACACAAAGCAGAGCAGGAAAGGGAGCCGTGCCTGGAGGGCAGGTCCATGGCAGCCCTCAGGAGCCATTCATCCCGTGACATGGCCGCATTCTGTCACATTAGGGCGAAGGGACAAATACCCTGACACTCTAATCTGCAATTTATAACGCTGCATAAAAGTCATCCGGATTTCAGAACCATTTTCTTTTTCTTCATATCCTCACACCGAGACGGGAGCAAATCTATAAAAGCTGTAGCCCAGCTCCCTACAGACTCAAAGGTTATCATCGATGGCTCCTATGATCTGACAGCAAAAGCGATGCTTCCTTCGCTCAACAAATGTCTGTGAAGAGCTCCCGGGAGCAGGCCCTGTGCCAGGTGCTGGGGGTACATTGGTGGGAAAACAGACTGAGCAAGACGCCTGCCTACGTCGCTGAGGGGCGGCGAGAGCTACACCGAACCTCTCCTACCCAGGTGAATGTCCGACAGGTATGAAAACATGATTCAGACCATGGTTGCGTCGGCTACACCAGTTCCAAAGCTGTTAACTCTCCTTGCCACTCACAGAAACTGTATGTGATCCGGGGCAGTCTGGGGAGCGTTCCAGTGGACTTTAATTTCCGTTTTCTTGT